>CVRI01000055.1:1274754-1317154 GCA_900005825.1 Clunio marinus
ATTTTTGTTCGTTCCTCGTAAAATAAATTTCGAATACAAAACCGTATAACTTTTTTTTATTATTTATTTATTTAAAAAAATGGAAAATTGAAAACGCTTTGAATTGCCTG
Source organism: Clunio marinus (assembly GCA_900005825.1). Taxonomy (NCBI): domain Eukaryota; kingdom Metazoa; phylum Arthropoda; class Insecta; order Diptera; family Chironomidae; genus Clunio; species Clunio marinus. The sequence continues at coordinate 1,274,865 of CVRI01000055.1, forward strand.
ACTTCGTGAATGTTTGATTGAATGCGAGGCATAGAAATTTTGATTTTAATTTTTTTCTCATTCAATTTAAATTGAAATTTATGTATGACTCCTTGTCAAGAATCGATTCAAATTGAAATCAATTTATTGCCTGACACATTCGTGGTCAGAAACATTGTTTTATTACGATTTAGAATATTACAAGTTTCCTTTATTATTTCCCTAATTCGTGGAAAAATCTATTTTACTACGATTCATTTAATATTCAGAGGAAAACTGGAAAACGTATTCAGATCGGTCCTTCATGCTATAAATATTCATGTAAACTTATTGGCACAATCTTCAATAAAATTCTCCTTCTAGAATGTCCATTAAAAAAGCATGTCAAACATGTTAAATAACTTTAAGTTTTAAAATTTCAATTCTATTGTTTCACTTTAGGTGTCACTAATACCAGCCGTAAGTGTAACGGTGCGATGAATTAACACAAATTAATCAAAAGCAATTGATTCTTGCCAAATTAACAGTAAAATAAAAAACAATTTACGTTGTAAAAGAGACATCGTTTCATAATAACATAAAAAATATAAAATGTTAATAACCATTGTTTGAAGCATGTTCTGTGAACAGGAATTACGGATTATAAGCATTTGCTGTAGTCTTTCGTTTGTGTAAAAAATAATTTTCATCAGCCTAAGGGAGATATTTTGAAAGTTCAAGAGTCTTGAAAGACAACAAAATATTTAATTGCGATTGTAAAATGAGTAAAAGAAATTCATAACATTTCCATTCAATTGTCTTCCAAAGCATGTTATCGAAAACAATTGAGCAAGCGATCACTTAGAAGAGAGAAGAAGAAGCTAAAGAAGATTAAAGCATGTCGGAATATATTTGAAACGCTTATTTATGATATATTTGCATGCAAATATTTGTATGTTTATATTTTATGGCATAATAAGGGATAATCCTTTTAATAACCTTTTTTCGGTAAAATATCTGAAAGATTACTTGTAGTTTTGAGTTGACAAAGAAAAAGAAGTTTTTTAAATCTACATGACAATTTTCTGTTTACCTAAAATAAGATAAATAGATGAATTTACTATTTATTTGCCAACAAACTATTTCAAAATGTTCAATTCCTTGAATTAACTTAAATGCAAGGTATTTGAAATTGCTTTTTTCTTTTAGGAAAAAAGAGTCATTTACAAACGTCACAAACATTCTTTCAATCTTTCTACGTACACCCTCGCACAGCAAGCGATATTCTGTTGTTTTCACCCTGTCTCACACTCAAATTTTAATTACATCTGGACAATTCTTTGAAAACAATAACGCACGAGATGAAGCAACCATAAAATGCACATCAGGATATATGAAAGTAGGAATTTTCATTTGCTTGTCTGTTGTTGCCCTTCTTAAGAACTTTTTCCAATTGACGGGGCTGAAAATCAATTTAATTGCAATAATAATAAAGTCGTTAAAAGTTTGCAGAAATTTGAAACATGACATGAGTGGAATAAAATTGTTTCATCATTTGAGTAGTTTTAATGTGAAAATATTCTATATTCAACATCAAGTAGTGTAAAGATAGATCTATGTATGGATTTAAAATAAATTTTAACAATCGTTCTTTGTTGACCCCGGAGCAATTTAGAATTTAGACAATATTCCATGAAATATTTCCACCCCGCATGAGGATGGAAGAATGTTTAAAAAGGGAACGTGCTTGACCCGTGGTTCACCCTAAAAATCCTTTCTATTGTTATTTATTAGAGTGTCGATAGTCAATAAATAAAATCTTTCCCATTTTAATAGAAGTAAGACCATACAAACAGGAAGAGAATAATATTCACAAAAGTAACAACATAAATGTCAAATTTATTTTAGTGAAGCGAAAGTATGAAAATTGTAGAGAGAACATGTCAAACATCCATTGAATCAATACAATTTCAAGTTTTATGCATTTTCGCATGTGTCATCGTTAAAAAGAAGCTGGACAATGGCCATTTATATTTATAGGATCATTTTTACTGTTTGAACTTCTCGCCAGATGCAATGTGTGCTCAATAATAATAATAATGAATGGCAAGTTTTGTGAAAAGAAAGAAATGACCCAGAAAAAATTAATGTTAGATTCATAAAAATGAACAATTGTAAATTGGTGATTAGTGTCGATTGGTTTTCATTAAACGTGCAAATTGCGAAACGATTTTTTCTAAAAATATTTAATATGTGAATTCTGTCACTCAAGAGGTCACTTTTATTAGTTATCCATCCATATGGTAATCTTTTGTTTGTTTCATTGTAAAATATTTAGAATAAATTTATTTACAGTTGTGGAAAATGTAGATTAAATATTTAAATTTGTTGACTTTTCAAAAGTGCTACTCGTCACCTTCCGTTTAAATTCTTTCCTAGGGGTTTTCATGATTAAATGACATTCGAGATCACATTAATTTTGACAAAACAAATAAAATATTATTCGAAACCTATTATATCTAATAATATTCAGAAAGATTTTGTCGAAAATGGATTCAAAGAAACATCGTGAGAAAAAAACTTGATTCTATCTTTCTGATATTTTAGTCTTTTTAGTCTAATGAAGGAAACACCTCATTAAAATTTTCATCAGAACCCAAAAAAGAATCAGAAAGATGATAAAAATGATTTTTTTTTTGTCTTTAGAAATTCCTTTTTTTCTTCGTGTCTTTGTTTTGGGATATCAACATTTTATCTTTCTAATATTTGTTTGTGATTTATTAAAATCATTTACATTTTTCTGAGAGTAGGTAGATAAATATAAGGAGATCTTTAGTGGAATGTCACATATTTGATGTACAGAAGAGAAGAGTAGAAATTCATATAACGACTGAGTTGCTTGAAGTGTCGTTAAGTCACCAACCCAAACTATGAGTCCTGACCATGGCATTCCCATTCGAACAACAAATTCTTCTTCAAATAAAACTTCATTCATAATCATCCGATGATTGTCTCTCACAGTGTTAATGAATGGAATAATTTCATCCCGACACACCAAAAGATTATCTGATGAAATTTGATATCAGTTGAAAGGCAATGATGGTAAATGCGACAAAATGACAAAATTCGTATTCCAAAGGTGAATAAACGTGTATAAGCGAGTTCGTTTTCAACTGACTGCCTGATACCGTCATAACTTTAAATATTTATTTTTAAAGGAAAAGTGATGATTTAAGAAATAAAAGATCTCTCATCTTTGAATGAATTATCAACTTAGTTTCAAGCAACTAAAGTCAGACACCGACGACATAAACTTAAAAATTTCAGACCAAAAACCGAAACATTATCTTCTGTCTTATTACCAATACTTTTGTGAGGAATCTCAAGAAAAGAAGAGAGAAAGAAGAAACGAGAAGAAGAGCAGAAATCACCATCAACTGCTTCATGAATGAATATTATACCTGCTGTGCTTGATTCGCTACTGAATCTTTTTTTAAAGTTTTTGTTGTTTTTTTACCATCAGACTCTACACAACGAGGAATAAAAGTAACCGAAAATAATTTGTGGACAGTCCGTTATTCTGAATGCCCACATGATAAAAATTAAAAATCAACAAAATGATGAATAACAGTAGCCACCCTCACATTTAACAAATTATTTTTCATGTGCGGAAATTTCTATTTAACTTCTGTATTCTTTCTGATTGATGACTTTTCGAAAAGTCGCCAACAGTGTTCATGAATAAATAAATCATCACTGATAAAGTGACTTTTAAATTGACCCATCTTTAATGAATCATGTTTAGAAGCATGTCTGCAAAGAAAAATTAATCAACCATCAAAAATCTTCGAGTGGACATTGCAATTGATAAATAAATCTTTTCAGCTCAATTAATGGCAATTCATTTAATTTTTCCCTCACACACTAGAACAATCTTCAACTGAGAATTGATGAAATGACAATGCTTGAATCAATTTTCCAGGAAACAATTCAGAACTAAAGTTAATTGAAAATTCAAATCGCAACATGAAAGTTAATTTATGTTTGAACTTAAAAATATTACAAACACATTTCATTAAGTTTTTTCTTCAAAATTCTATTACAGAAAGAAATATGTGACAAAAAAAATATAATTATCTTTTTATGCACATACATTCATACATATATAAGCCAAACCACCCCTTCCCTTTCTCAAAAAACGTTTGCTGAATTACTTAGTTTCACGAAGATTGTGGAGAGTGAAATAATTCATAGTAGCAAACACATCAACTCCATAGAAATGTATAATTAATTTTTGTTGACTCAGCAGTTTCTTTGCTTTTTCTGTGATTAGATTTGATGGTATAAAAAGTTCATATAAGAGTTTCTCTCAGTTCTATATGTTGATGGAGATATTCTTATTGTTTATTTTTCTTTCTTGATATATGCTTGTTTCAGCGATAGAAAATTCGTTTTTTCTTGCATTGCAAATATTGCTCTACTTACTTGAGTAAAATGCTAATAAGTTTCAACTTGATATTTATTTAATATTTCGCAAGATAAACTAAGCTCAGTAACTATTATAATACGTAAGTTTTGATCAAGCTAAGCATGGATGACTTGAACTTATACCGATTAAAGTTCGTTAAGTCAGCATCAACACTAATTCCAAATATTGATTGTAGTAACGCAAAAAGTTGATTTCATTTTTCGTCATAGATTTGTGATAGAATTTTATATTCTTCAAAAGCGACAACATTGAATGAGGGAAATTTACAGAATATTTCTTCTGTATTGGTCGATGGTCAGATTTCACAGAAAATCAATATTAAACTGCTACAACAATGCCGCAAATGCGACCCTTAGACTTCAAACATTTGTGAAATATATATTTAATGAAGGCAACAAAATGATAAATGTATCTGAAATGAAAATTTCATTACGAAAAGTCCGTTTTGTATGTCCATTTGGAAGTAAAAGACGAAGCGGAAAGATTAGAAAAGTAACTACTTACACGAGGGGATATAAATTCAGTCTCGCTTTTGCTACCCTTCAGACTATAACTCACTGAGAATTTTTTATTCTCCTTCTTCGGTACTTGAAGCTTGACGATTCACATATGAAAGAGGAGCGCTACACTTGAATATTACTGGGCATTTTTATTCCATTTCCCTTTTTCGAGGGAGTAGGAATAGCTCAAGTGTTAGTTCATTCACTGAACCTTTCTTATGCTTAAGAAAAGCGATATGTAGTGCTTTCAAGTGTTTTCTATGAAAGGAGAATTGGAGTCAGTTGTCTCCTGAATGCTTCACGTTCAATTTCCTTCTCCATCTCTGTTAAGAAAACCTTTTTTTGTGAAAATTTCTATATGAAAATCAATTTTTCGTTTCAGCAATGCATGAACATCATAGCACGGATTTCTTTGTGAACATAAATTAATCCTTAAAAGGTTTTATCATTCTTCTTTCCAAATAGAAGTTGCGCAAGCAGAATTGAATAAAAAAAAGGATATTTTAGATCTTCTTTGCTGTGAGAAATTTGAAAGATTTTCATTTTTATTTTGTCTATTTGCCAGATTATTTTTCCCCCATTTCATCCCATAAGAATGAAGAAAGAAGAATGGGAAATAATTTGATTTAAAGAGAACACTTGTATAAGCAGTGACCATTCGAAATTTTATTCTTTCTTCTAAGTCAATAGAGAAGCTCGCGGAATCCCTACGAATGTTTTTAAAAAGGAAAGTTTTTTACAACTGTAAATATACGTTTTAATCCAAAAACACCGAATTGATTTTTTTCTTTCTCCTTGAAGGGCCATCGGTTGTTGCAAATACTATGAAACGAAAATCGTTTTTCCGTTTGTATTCATTCGTTTATTTTGAAGAAGGGCGAAGCAAAATCGAGGCGGATAGATAAGTAATAAAATAATAACAAACATGTCACGTTTGTATTTATCTTTCTCTGGTCAAAATGTTTAATGTATAATCAATTCTCCCCATAGTGTCCCTCTACTTATATGTACAACGACATATATTCGACTGTACAAAACAAAAAGCACCTTCTCGATGAGCTATGTTAAATGGAGTGGGAAGAAAACGGCGACGAGCAGAATATGTGAACGAAAGCTCATGAAGATATTTTCCATTAGATGAAAATTTATGTATCAGCACCGGATAGTTAATGAGATTTTTTATATCCTTCGTTATATCGTCCGTTCTCCGGTCTCGTGGCATTATCAATACAATTTATATTTTATTCGACCATTTTTTTTTTCTTTTTTCGTTCACAACGATTCAAAGCCCTGCCAGCTTACCTGCACAGAAAAAGAGAGAAATAAAATATAGATTTTTATTTTCAATATAAAAATTTCTTGCCAAGGTGTAAGAGTGGGGAAATTGAGGGTGGAAAAGAACGCCTGTCGTAATATCTACGTGTATATTTTTATATTTTTTTTATGCTTCGTACACTCTCAAATATACATTTTTTTTGTATCCTCCAACTCGCCCTGACTTTGTAATGTCCAGAGGAAAAAATATTATACGCATGCGGTCGGACACAACGGCAAAAATATTATGAAGCTGAAGGAATATTATTGGTTCTTGTGGATAAGACTGAAAGCATTGCACAACCCTCAATTTTATTATGAAGAAAAATTTACGATATTACATTATATTTCTGCTTGTCCGCTCCGACATTTCTTTCGTTCGGGCTTTTCTCTCCTGTTTTCCTTTTCTCGGTGGTGGGAGGTATAAAAAAGCAATGAATGAAAGACAAGAAGAAAATTGCTTCTCAGACTTATAAGTATTTAGAAACAAAAGAAATGTGAAAAGTAAAAATTATATACCATAACTTGTCTTAGCCACCCCACAAAAACCACCTTTCTACTCCATCCTTCTCATTGAGCGTAAGAAATTATAACAATAAAGGGGAAGAAAAGTTATTTCTTTGCATTTTTTCAAGAATGGATGGTAGCGGTTATGTTCAATTATTCGAGATATAACGAGTTATATTCCATAGATAATGTTATGCCGAGCTCATATCCACCAACATTTTGAGCCTTCCTAACACTAAAATCTTATACCACGCAGATAGGATATCGCTTTTAATATTTTATTAAAATTTATATTTGTCGTATTTGTGAGGCATGTGGGTGGATTTCTCGTTGTTACATTCGACTGTGTTGGGAAATGTTCATTTCTCGTCGTAGCAGCACAAGAAGATACACATAAAATGGCAGAAACGTTTTTATGAAGAATTATTACCTTTTTATTGCCTTTGCAATGGTGGAGAATTTATCAAGTGACGTTTATGTTTCCCCTCTTCGTGTACCACATGAAACATTAGATGTCGAGTGACAGGACAATCTTTTCAAATTATACAATCGTTTCTATTTAATAATAATAACAATCCAAAGTATTTCTTTTTCATTTATCAGCGAGAAACGTAAAATGCTGAAGAAAATTTATTACGCTTCAATTATTAAACGTAATAAAGCATGTAATTCATTGGCATTATCCTAGGCGTCGATAAAATATAAAAAAAGGAGAATTAAATGAGGATTAAAATCATTGTAACTGGTATTAATTTAAACATTTTTCTTCTGCCACGTGTCATTATCACTTCAACTTATGCCACGATCATCAGCTCATTGTTGTCATTCTAGAATTACATTTTTGTCGAATTTTATGATCTAAAAGATTAAGTTTAGTTTCATATTTCTTTCTAGTTTTGACGATTTGGTCGTAGATATGCATACATGTAGATGCTATTTTTGCGATGAGTATCAAATCAATACAACAGACAAGGCGTGTTATTCTAGTCTTTTACACCAGCTTATGTGATTCATTTTCCGGTTTTCTTTCGACCTTCGTTCAAAATTATCAAAGCGCAATCAGGAGAACGGCGTTTATTACTTATGTAAAATATTTTGACATGGATAGCATGGAAGGAAGCTCAACCCCGTTGTAATTTTTCATCTAATTCCCAATTTGAAAGGAAATCGTTTGACTAATGATGATAATGCGACAATAAAGGGGGAAAAGGGAATTTTTTCGTGTTGTTTGTGCGAGTGTCTTTGTAATCCCAAAGCACAACGGAATAAAATATAAAACACCCCAACGAACCTTTCTTATCGATTACGAGTTATTATGATAAAGACATTTTTTGCTGTGAAACTTAAATAATTTATATTTATTTTCATTATTCTGTAGAAAGAGATTAAATTGTAAATTTTGGAACGAAACAAGCATTAAGTCAAACGGCAACAAAGAATGGGAGTAAATGAATTATTATCTCAGACTTGATGATGTATATCTTGATAAAACATGTTTTGACACTTTGAAATTAAGTAAATGAAACGCTTCAGGCTTTCTCAAAATTCTCTTTTATTAGATATTGAAATTTTTCTTTTCATATTTTTATTCGTTTTCGCGTAGTTTTGATGTCAGTTCTTGTCAGAGGCAAATTAAATCATTATGAAATCAAGATCAGCAAAATTCTTGTAGAGTAAAAGTTCCAACATTTGGTGAACATTTTTTTCTTCCAATCAACATTTTTTGAATTTTGTTTTTCGACTTTTTGTTAATATTTAGCATCAGTATGATCAACATTTACTCTTGTCATTTGCCAACCAGATAAACTTTATCATATCCATTCAACTCTTTCACATTCCAGTACCACGAATCAATGATCTTTTACTCTAAATTTATATTAATTGCTGACGTTTGATACATTTAACGTATCATCATTATTTCTTATAAATATCTCCTTTTATCTTGTACACATCTGTCAAATAAGCAAAATTCATATTTTGAATATCTGTTGTGATTTGAGTGAAGTTTTTATTGCAGTCATCAATTTTAATTGCACCTGTTTTACGTTTGATATAAATTCATGCTAAAAATGCACAAAATTTAGACAATTTTCTATAGAAATATCATTGAACTAATCTTTAATAATATTAAGCCGCATCTTTATTCGATCGAGTCAATTCTGGCTTCATGACTGTCAGTTATTTACGAAAATCTGTTCTTCATCTTTTTATTTGATTTTCTTACGCAAAATCATTTTTCACTTTGATTCGACTTGCTCAAAAGACTTTCATACCCCTAATAAAATAATTTCCATACCAAAAATTAATTATTTCACAGAAGCTTTTAAATTAATAATCTCCATCATGATTGTAAATGAGATAATGTTTCGCATGACGAGATTTTTCAATTTTCACAAAAGGCCCGCTGCTCTAGGAACAAATTTCGATATGCTTGAAAACGTGTATTTATTATTTTCATTAAAAGGCATATTTTCGACATTAAACCCACATTAAACTCTGGATTGATAAATTGAAACTTTTCCAGTTCTTTCTTCGCACCCCAATCTTGTGCTGAATGTAAATATATCGAGAGCGAGGAAAATTCAATATGAATAAATTTTCAATTTTCATTCATCTTACAACTCACACTCACTTCGTTCGCTTCAACGTATCAAAAGCATTATTTTCTAAATCGATTACATTTTAATCAAATTCTAAATCAACATCATTATTATTATAATGAAATATTGTCAGAAGCTTTGTCTTTTCACTTTTTATGATAAGAAATTTTTCACAAGCTTTCATTTTCCTTCGCATGTTTTCATTGGATTTCATCACAACGAGATAAAGCTCGTAAAGATATCAACTGAATTATTAATCCACTCTAAATAGTAATTATGAAATTCAAAGGATAGAATTCTATTCATTTATTCTGTAAATGCATTAAGAATCTTAGGTTGATTGTTAACTACATTATGTTGTAACAATGAAGGGGTAAATTTTTGTGATAAATTTCATCACAACGCAACGTATGTTTCTGAGAAAAGTCACACATAATGTATTAAACTTCAATTGCAAAACGATCCTATTTGCGCAATCTGATAGGGTGTATTGCCATAACAGTAATTCCATCAAATTACTTTATTCATAAGCGGGGAAAGTGTTCGAATAATGAAATTAAAAGCATCAAAATATTACTTTTTTCCTGGGAATTAAAGTTGCCCTGTTTTCACCTCATGTTCTTATCAAAGGTGATAAAAAGGGTGACAATTTAATGAAGATTGAATCAGAGCTTATCTTTAAGATTCGTTGAATTATTTGAATTTCTTAAATGTTTCTGAAAAGTTTGTTGACACCTACGCAATAATTTTTAAGGATGTTGAAATTTTATTTTCTTCTGCCCCATTTTATTCATGAATTTTTATAAATATTTCCCTTGCTTCTTAAGAAACATTTCTTCAGCAGTAATTTAGGGAAAAATGAGTAACCACAAAATAAATATCTACTTTAATTATATATAATTTTCCAAATCACTCTCGTTTTCCTTGAATATCTTTTTCCCAATTGACGAGGATAATGTTCAATTTTCCTAAAATAGAAAATTACAAGTCTTTCAAGAGGGAGAGGTTTTCTTTTTCTTTTTGTATTCTGAGGAAAAGAAATTAAGAGAAAGACGAGTGTAGGGTGCTCAGAAAGAAAATTTCTTTTGGTTAGAATGATTTAAGAAACAATTTTTAACACGCGTTAGGTGATGTGTCTCAATTGAGAAACAGTTTCTTTCTGTTCTTTTCTTAAAGATTAACATTCAAATATTCTGATTTGTAAGGAAGAAGAAGTTTTTTCGTGTTGAATGTTAACGATCCTTATAGAAGTTTTGGCAACCGAACACCCCTGAAATTGTTTTTGAAAATCAATCAAAATTTCTTCGAAAATAGATGAAGGACGTAGACAAAAATATATTCATCTTAGGCATTCTAACATAGATAATTTATGAAAATTTATAGATTTACAAATGTTACAAAAACCGAAGATATTTTTCTTAAATGGGAAAGAGACATTGGGTTTTATTAATAAACGCTTTCATCTTTTCTTGTTATAATTTATGGCTTTTCTTTTAATACTTGGCGGTGTGGAATGGAGGCAGTCTGGGTATGTTTAAGTCATCAAGAGTGATTATAAAAGAAATGATCCCGCAATACTCCAGATGACACTCAAGCACGTTCCAGAAGTATTAATTCATGTTTCTCATCTAAAAAATAAATATGCATCAATTAATGTACTTCGAGGCGTTTGTGCGATGAATTTTCTTCTGACTTTTAAAGCTCATTTTCATGTTTAAATCTTTATTGACAAGAATAAGAAAACTAGATACGACAACTCCAAACTGTCTAGATAAAAAAAAAACTTTCGTGAAACTCGTATCGAAAAATTTATTCTTTCTTTAAATGCCGTTTCTTATTTCTACCAATAAAAAAGTGAAAAAAGTGAACGCAAGAGCGAAAGATGGGAAGAAATATTGCAAAAAACCTCATTAAATTATAACTCCAACAGCTTGCGATAAGCAGAGCGCAAGTTTTTATGTCTTTAAATTGAATTTGTTAAATTTGCCGAAACAGGATTTAGTGCTTCTGATATTTATATTTTGCCGTGTTCTCTGAAAAATGAAATAAAATTAAAGTCTCTGTTTAAAGTGTTAACCATTTGAGTATGAAAGTATATTGAATTGAGTGACATTTTTCATCCAACCTATGAAATAAATAACAACAACTGACTTATTTAGTTAACAGCAAAAAGAAAAGTTGAATGGTCTATTGAAATCAATTTCATTTCGCTGTTATTATATAATTAAATGAATTTTAAACACACACTTAATTACGAAATTAATATGATTTTTGAGCAAGATTTTTTAAATCCTAAGTAGTGTTAAAAATGTGTTTCAATCGTATCATCGTCACTGAAAATTAAGTTTACTATCGTTTCTCAACATTCAAAATGTGCACAAGTCAAGATAAAAGTGTTAAAGAAAGAAGCAAACGACTTTCCATGCAAAAACCGGACTTCGCATTCTCGCTTAAGACAAAAACGTGCAGAAATCAATAAATGTATCGTCATTCCAACTTGAAGAATATAATTTGAGAGAGGACCAAACAGAATGTGAGAATTACTACACAACTTACAAATAAATGAAAATTATTTTCACAAAATAAATGCAACAACCTTGGTATGCTGGGATTAAACACATAAGTCGGGAGATTTAAGATTTGCATTCAACATTGTCGAAAAATGCCTTCTGAGTTTGATGTTGGGCCCTGTTATAAAAAGATTCAATCAAATATTTATTAACGAAAATTATTTTATGGATTTATATAAAGAAAAACATGCTTGAAGCTGTCACGAAACCTTAAAAAATGTCGACAATGCGGGATCTGTAAAAATAATTTCCAATCATAAAACAGGTCGAAGAACTGATTACTAACTTGTAAGCTTCAGCAGAATATGACTTCACTACTGAGTACTGAAATCGTCTGATATTGTTGAAGTAAGCAGAAAGAAAACCTCCATTAATGTTTTTCAATTAATAAATTGCTCTTGAAAGAATTTCAAATTTTGGAGTAAAAAGACTTTTTTATTTGCTTGGTTGCAGATTTTTATTCAATTCTTTCTTCCTTCTTTCTTTCTTCCCTTGAAACAGAAAACCAACAACAGCTAAAATTTCTTTGCAACGAAGGATTATAATTTTTAAAGGTGTACATAAATTTGGAGACGACATCGAATAAATTCATGTGGAAAGAACTCATATGATTTTCATACTTGACATGTTTTTTCGTTCTTCTTATTTTCATCTCTCTTTAGTCTTTTTGGTAAAATATAAATGTTTTGTTTTTTCGTCTCCATTATCTCTTGTAAAAATATAACACCAAAAATGCGATTTAACTTATGAAAACTCAAGCTCCGGTGGTCGACAAGATTTCGATTCTTAGCCATCAAGTTCCGATCTCAAATTCTTTAATTATATAAAAGTGTTTTGACTGTTTTTGGTAATTTGATTTATGCCGCTATTCACTTCTATGTTTGTTAAATAATTAAGCAAATAAAATAAACGTATCTCAATGAAATTATATTTAAAACATCCCAAAAAAAAAACATAAAATTAAAGAAATAAAAATAATGTTAAAAACTGCTGTTCGGAAATCTTCTGAAAAAACAAAGAATTAATCTACCTACCTAGGGAAATGAAAGTATTTGATTGTATTATTTTTATTGTTCAAATTGAGATTCAGAGATTCAACCTCTGAAATGCCAACGATCATATGACAAAATCATTCGAGACGAAGTTTTTGTTTATGTTCCTAAATGATGATGAATTTGAAATCGTTTCATTTTATGATTTCGTCATTATTTTTTATTGTAAATTATGAATAAATTTAACTCAAAAGTAGAAAGGTTCCCATGGATTTGTATTAAAAGATCAAGAAGTAGATATAAGTAGAAACCCAAACTCGCTTTTGTTTTTATGAGGTTAATAAATTTTTCTTATTCCTACTACAAACTCATAATTTGAATAGATTTTTATCGGCTTTTATTTTGTAACTGCCAATGATGCTGTGAGATGTTTGTTTTTCGTATTCCTCTTAATAAATGATCGATGAAATCAAGGATGAAACATCGTTTTCTTTTGATGCTTGTCATCATAAAAACAGAAGCTCATCTCAAAGGTTAAATTTCAAATGTTTGAAGTTTTTTCAATAATCTTTACCGATTCTTCATTGAAAGTAGGAGATAATTAAATTTAATATTTGTACTTATATTCAGATAGTTTTAATGTCTAAGCATTAATCAAAAACAGAAAAATTAAAACACAAAGTCAAAAGTTACACCTACATAAGCTCTTGCCAAAGGTTAATGCAGCTATATTAATATTAAATAAAAGAAGTGCGCTTCTTAAACTATTAATAAAGAATCTTAATCAATTCACAACTTTTTTGACATTTATAAATTAAAAAGTATTTTAAACGTCTAAAGTTTTCTCGCTTTAGTCATACAAATTAAGACATTTGATCTTGGCATAGACTTCATTTCATTAGAAATCTTAAAAAATGAGCAATGAAAGTGGGAAATTTCTTAAAACCTTTGTATCTATTACATTATTTAATGCTATGTATGTTACAAACAGCCACAAATGAATAGCAATAAAAAATGATTTATGGTCCACATATATGAACTCGAAAATTATTTTCATCTCCGACACATTTTTTTTCAGTGAAAATTGTGAAATATTTGAAAAATAAACGTGGTGAACATATTACCGCTGTTGAGCTATGATTTTTAAACATAAGAACAATTCGGTTTTCAGGAGCTGTCGAGACAATGTTTTGTGGTTAATGATGAAAAATTTGTGAGCTCATGAAAATAAATGAATTACTCGCGATCTAAGATGATTTTTTATTTGTAGTTATAATGTTAACATAAATTCAAATCATATGGTATCGATTGCAGTTGTGAACATAACTTGTCTACCCATCAATCAAAAAAATCTCAATTTTGTAAACAAAATGTCTGAACTTTGTCTGAGCTATCATCGTAAATGATAATTTTATTCTTAACCAATCAAAGAAGTTAACATCCGGCACACGTTTCAATTGTTTAAACAAGATCGATGATTGAGAACTGACAGGTGAAAATTCACAATTATTTTCACCCTTCATAATTATGGAAATCAAATTAAATTATTAGATCAAATTAAATCATTAAATATTAAAAGTTATCGTGAAAAGTAACCGCGTGACTCTCTTTTCCTTTGGCTTTTGATTTGCATTCGTTTCCCTCAAATTCCAAGTATTCATTACGAGGGGAGTTTTCATTGGAAACTTGTTGAAACGTCATTTTCAAAGCGATCTACTCATTGAAATCATACGTAACATCGAAGTGGTAAAGGAAGTGGTAAACAATTGTGATCAGGTTTAATACATTTTGCATGATTTTAAATATTGATTATTGCAATTACTAATTTAGTTTCAAAAATAATCGAAATAAGAAAACAAAATCGTACAGGAAGAGTTTGTATTTGTTATTTCACGCTTCAATTCTTGTGGGAATATTCAAAACTAAGCTTTAGTGATATCAATATTTGGAAAAACTAGTGAATTAAATTACCCACAGTTAAATATGATTTAAATAAAATATCTACAATCAATTTGTTATTTGTTTAGAAAACGAAAAGAAATATTTAAAGGCCTAAATGAAACTGATATCTTGACTACCCAAAACAATAGAACTTAAAACTGTTTTGACAAAACTAAAGCCGTGTTATTTAATTTGCATAGTAATAAATCCGAAAATTCACTTTACAAGGCTATAACTACGACAAAAATTAATATTTTAAAAATTATATTCTTGTCCAAGAATTTTATTGTTTCCTGTGAACTTGTTGTCTTTAAAATGTTAAATTCATTGCTTTTAATAAATTCTACATGCATCAGAGCTTCGATCTAATGTCAAAACAGATGTTTAGCGAAACGGGTTAATAAATTAAAGCACTTTTGGAACTTCTGGCTATCAGTTTTTGAAATATTGCCAAGTTAATTTTTTTTTGATTCTCTATGAAACTTAACAAAAACTTCAAATTTTCATTTGATTTCGTCCAACTTTTAGTTTATTAACGGTAACTAATAAATTTCATGGATGATATAAAATCATTTCTCTTATGAATTGAATCGTCATTGTTTTGTTTTATTTGTGCTTATGACAATAACATGTAGAACACAAAAGAGCAATTTTGATTCATCGCGTCACAATATATGAACGTAAACATTAGAGAGATATTCACAGGTGTGTCATCTGTTCCGATTTTTTACATACATTTATATTTATTGTTTCGTAACTATCTAGCTCACCTGCTAAAATATGACAATGAATGTTAGTTTTAACGCAAATGAAACTAGAACAGAGGAAGTCATTTAACATGTAAAAAGATTTAACATAAAATTTAATACATGAATTTTATGGTTCTTCTACATACATTTATGTATTTACACACTGAAGATGTCTTGACATTAATAATTAAGCATTGTCAAAATGTGACCCTTTTTGTTTTTGTATTTAGTTACTCTCCGTTTCAATAGCATCGATATTGAAACTATTTGATGAATTGACCCTTGCTCTTAGTAGTCAGTCCAGTGAGAATTGTTTTATAAACAATTTATAGAAGAAACATAATTCATGTTTTACTCGAAATCCCAAATGCATTGTAAAACATTCGAAAATATATTTGGCCTTTGGTGAAATTTATATAGTTGTGATGTGAGTTTGATTGGAAGGAGAAATTTCGTCTCGGTGAATGGTCACTATCTTGAAATTGAATGTTAGACGAAAGTTCACGTCTGTTAAATGTTAGCATGGTGAGGGTTTGAATCATATACAAAATATATTATTTGATGAAACGTTACATCGTCTTTGGATAACAAAATTTTCAGTGTTTTTGTTTTAGGAAACCTATAAAAATATTCTTCACTGTAATGACTTCACTGTGTGACTTGTCAAAAATGTGTTTAAATTACTGTAAAATGGGAAGTGTTTTTTTAATGCTACAAGATACCGTGTGAAAATGAAATTAAAGCGGATACATCGTATCATACGTGTAATTGCACAGTTTTGAATATGAAACTCTATCAGTTTTGCGACATGCTTCAGCTATCATTGGCAAGAGGCATGGAGAATATTGTCACAACAAACGACCAATTATAAGTATAAAACAACATCAGAGGAAGACGAAGGAAGAAAAAAAAACTTTTGTGGCTTTTCAAAGACGAAACGAAATGAAAAAAGGCTTTAAAAAAGTATATTGAATAAACTGTTAAAGTCAATCAAAACACGAAAGCAGTGATTTTCATTAGAATTGAAAATTTTCCTTCTTTTATATTTTTGTGTCACAATTGAAGGGCGCAGACGCGATTCATTATCTGAATAAAGAAGATCGAAGGTGTTGAAATGGACTCTCAATCGACTCGACTTTGAGTTTTAGATAAAGAATATTTACAAGAGGATATTACAAGAATCGATTGAACAACTTTAAGTACAGCGTAAGTAAGTGAATAGCCATGAATACTTTTGGATAAAGAAACAGAAAAGCGAAATCGTTGACATTGTTCTGTCGTGAGACTTTTATCACCTTTTAGTCATCCACAAAAAAAGGAAGTAAGCAAACAAAAAACTAATAAATTTTTACGTTCGATTCTTATTTTATTCGCTTTTCTGTGATGCTGTTTTCTTTCGCGTCATTGAAGAATTTATTTTTTGGAATTTTTTAAAATTTATTATTGTTCTTTTTATTTGTGAAAAATAATAACTTTGAAGGTTTATTGTCAAACAGTGAGGTAACAACGTCTTTGTTGCTAATATAATTTTGTATTTGGTCAAACTTGATATCTTATGGCACATGAAACTTACTTATTAGACACATAATTGACACATGTTTGACTATTTATTTATTATTCACAACAAATCATCAAACATATTCATCGAGAATGAAAAAGTTCGTATGTTAAGGAAAACAAGAGAAATCAATAAGAAAAGCCGCTTATTTAAGTTTGATTGTTTTGTATTTTGGTATTAAACCCTTTTGCTTTAAAGCAGATTTTCCAAAAACCAAAATATCTTACAAAAAATACAAATAAAATAAAAGGAAACAGCATCAAAGAGGAAAAGGGAAAAAATATTTGAACGGTTATTACAACAATTCATTCTCAATAATATTTTTCTGTTAAATTCAATTTTTTTCGCTTGTTGTCGCGAAAGAATGAGATCTTATCATCTGAATGATTTATGCAATGATTTCTAAAGGCATTTGTGACATTTGTGTTGACGTAGTGAAATTGTAAGAAAACGGAGACGACAAAACAGATTTTAAGAATTTTTTTTCATCAATTTGCTAATTATGAAAATATTTTTGTTGTTCAAGATTCGGATTTGGAGAAAGTCCCCTTTAAATTAAGCTTCTAAAAGCTAAAAACAAAACGTCTTCAAATATTAAAGGCAAATATCAACCCACAACAATTTCAAGTATTTTCTTGTATTTTAAATGTTTTCTTCTCTTATTTTTTGTCTCCCGCTCACAATATCTCAAATGCCTTCTGGAAAATATCTTCATATTTAGTCTGCGAAGTAGGATTAAGCAACAACAAAGCTATTCTTGTTTTTTTTTCATGCACTATTGTCGGTTCCAATTGCTTTGCTTCCTATCTCTCGTCTAAAACATTATTAAGTATCAACATGGAACAATAATAGTATCAACTTTATTGCAGTCAGCAAGCCTAATCATTGTAATGAAACTAATGTAAACGAAAATCAAATTATTTAAATAAAAGTAGCAAATACTTCTTATCTTTAGAAAATTACTAACGCAATGCTTGAAAATGGAGAGCATTGTGACTTGTCATACATATGATTGATATCTAATCCATCTCTGATTCGACATTAAAATGAAACAGTTTTACTCTTCAATATTTATCTATTTCTCTGATACAAAACAAATTATGTATAGAATTCATACCATAAAGACCCCATCTTAGCAAAGAAGCGTTTACTAGAGAAAATAATTTAGATGATAAGTCAGGGGTAGATAAAGAAGAACAAAAAAAAATCTACATTTTTAATGCATAAATATTTATCCAGAATATTTAATGCGTGTATGACGTGATTCTGTCTGTGGTTGTGGATTTATGTTTTTTTTCTACTTTTGCAGGGAGCATTTAGTTGGAAAAAAGTGTATGAAAGAGTGTAGTGTTAGTGAATTTCCCCTCAAAGTATGATTGAGAATGTATTGCTCATGCGCGTTTTACATATTGTCAAAGTGTGTGTAAAAATGGGTGTTGCTGAAGTTATGTAGATATCTACACGAAATGATTCTCTTAAGCTTGAGATTTTGTTTCTGTTCCATCTATCATTATATAAATTTATTCTTTCTTCATAAAATATCGAGAGAGATTTTTTTAAACCTTCATCCTTTTATTCTTTGTGCAAGTGGTTGTTGTTGGTTGTATACATTCTTATAATTTATTAATTTGCATTTGCAAAACGTGAATATCTAATTATTCAAGTGCTGACGTAGAGATTAAGGAAAAAATAACAAAAATACCATTTAATAAGAATTGAGTGGATCATTTTTTGTTTTTCTATGAAATAATATAAATCTTAACTTTAATTAGTGCGTTTTGTTGGAAAACCAATTTATATTGTAATTTATGAACGTAATCTGTTTAAAAAATTTAAGCAAGTCAAAACATGAAAATATTTATTAACAGAATGACAAAATGGAACTCTTCCATATCTTAAATTCATTTTATATAAAATAAAAATTTTAAAAAAAGAATAATTAAAACTTTATCAAATAAAAATATTTTCACCTCGACAGGAAATCGCTTGGAAAATTAATTTCTTTCGGATGTCTCTTTGACTTTTTAAAGCGATTAAAAATCATCTTCATTTTCCACTTGATCGCAAGTGAAATTGAGCATATCGTTTATTTTCCTTTTTCTTTTCTGCCTGATGAAAACTAAAAGTTTCTCACATTCGTGTCGGTTGTACAATTTAAACGTTTTATGATCCTGACAATAATAAACATTTAAACGTAAAATTATAATATATTTAAAAATAAACTCTTTACGTCAATGCTAATTAAATAATGTTGACTAATTAAAGACTCTCATTAAATTATTTTTCGTCATGTTCATATTTAATTTACAAGTTTTTATAAAGGCCCCTATGATCCACATTGAATTGTGCGGGCTTCAGAGAGCAATGAGAGAAGTGCAGCTACACATTTTCTATTTTTTTATTTTTGTTCGGATTAAAACGAACATTTATGTGTTCAGTAAACATTAAATGATAAGTTTGGTTTCTCCCTGTAAGTATTTTTAATATCTGGATTTCAATAATCCATATATGGATAAAATTAAAATTAAAAAAATGCCTCATTATTCATCTGAAAATGGATTTAATTTTCAATATCAACAGCACTGTAAAAATAAAGTAAAAGATTGCCACAAAACATCAATTTTAATTTTGTGTCAACACTTCGATAAATCAATAGCAAACTATATCAATGAATTGATTACTTGTATATCGCCAAAGCTTTTAAAATAAACTCTCTTACTTTTCACGGTATTTCGATTAACATGCTCTCACTGATGACACAAAAAACGAGCCGTCATCGGTTGTTGATGGGCACATGTCTCGTAAATGTGTAGTAATAGTTACAAATAAGTAGTGGTTGAATAAATAATTTTTTATACATAAAAACCTGAAGTTTAATTCAACTTTATTTATCTGTAAGCTCAACTACCTAGAATTTAATTTAAAGCTTTTATTTTAATCTTATTACTTCAGTTGACTTATAACTTTATTGAGTTGACAAGGAAGGAATGAAATATCATAAAATTGAGTCACTTTCAAAAATAAAAATAACTTTCCGTTACCTTCACCACCTGCTGTACTTTGCTACTGTTTGATGATCTTTAAATGACGATCGGAAATTGAATTTCTATTAATGAAGATCGAAAAGAAAAAAATGTATTTACAGCCAAAAGTCTCCTGCCGTTCCTGAACTTGATAGTTTTTTAAACGAAGTTCTGGATAATTTCCAAAATCAATTTGAATATTTAAACCACAAAACAAAATCAGAGAAAGTGAGCACAGGTAAGCAGACAAGAGCAATGTGGTTTTGTCCGTGTTTGGATATGTCTCGCCTTATTTTCGTCTAGAGTGTTGCGTCTTATCTCTCAACCTGTTCCTCATCATCGCTTTTATTTTCAAGGTCTTTTTGCGTCATCAAACCATCTTTTCTTTCCTTTCCTATTAAACAGGTTTTTTGGCATCTTTAATTTCAAATATTTAACGTGATACTTTTCTTGTAATTCTTACAATTATTACAACTTGTTCTTAAATTTTATAAGCACAAATAGGCGTTCCAATTTTATTTCATAAATAACTTAGTTATCTAATATATTTTGTTGCCCGCAGAACAATTTAATTATCAATTCTGTTTGAAACTTAATTTACTAAACACGAAATATCGAGCATACAACAAAAATAAGTTAAATGAAGTTTATGTGAAGATTATTTAACAAATAACAGTCCAAAAGCTTTGATTCAAATGATTCGTTCTATTGAAAAAAGTTCTCACCTTTCTTCCAACCGTCTATTTATTTCCAGCTTTGTCCATTACAAAGCACAGCACCTCGGCATGAAAAAAAAAGATTAAAATGAAGAAAACTTTTTATTCAAATTCCCGCCACGCAAAAAAAAATAATAAAAAGTTTGAAATTTAAAATCAAAGCCCTGGGGGAAAAGAAAGAAAAGTTGAAAATTTATCTGTAAAAAATGTAAATTTGATGTAAAAATGGGATTATTTATTCGTTCGTCCAAAATAAATACTCGTATACAATAGCAAAGAGAGGAAGAAATTCATGTTTTTCATGCTTCTGCTGGCCAAATGGCATCGTATTTCATTCAAAATAAAAGGAATTAAACAAAAAATTAATGTTGCAACTTGTACCAACTCAATTGTTTCAATTAATTTAATTTGTTTCTACTTCTTGCCTTGATTCTTACAATTGCAGATAACTCGCCTTCTCTTTCTAACTTTTTTAATTCATATTTTATATTTATATATAATTAAGATTGCAATTTATGCAAAGAAAGTCAACAACTTTTAAAGTTTATCGAGACGAATGAAAATCTTGATTTTTCAAGCGTAACTTTGAGCTTTAGAGATTTGTAAATAATTTAAAACATTTTAAAATGAACAGCAATGCTTTTTCTCAAAGATAAACAATAAAAAAGTAAAGCTTGGTCAATACTTTAAAGTTATCTTAAGTAATATTAGCAGCAAGAAACGTTACAATGCTAATTACCGATCATTTCAATCTCATGTTCAAATTGTAAATCTGCACAATGAAATATCTAATTTGTTATTTTAAATTTAAGACTGTTGTGATATTTATTATATTAAAGAGAAACCATAACTATAGCGATTAAACATTTTTCAAGTGAAACAAATGGCTTCAAAGATTGAAGAAAAAAAAAGTTTAATCAATTGCCAAAATGGTGGAAATGTAGTCAAATGAATGAATTAATCTTTTGTTTCACAATGGAAACCAGACCAAAACTATGAGAGTGAGAAGGAGGCGTAAATATGATGTGAACTGGAGCTGAGCGTGAAATAATTAATGAATTCCATTATTTTAATTCAACTCAAATAATATTACTTTTATCTTTCTCACCATGTGATATTTGACGTGTTAGATGAGCAGAGGGGATGCAAAGGGAGAACATTTTTCACGCTTCAAACTTTCACCTAACATTAAACGCTAAATTAAGATTGTTGTGTGCTTAAACAAATATACAATAATAATAAAAATTTCACGCAATGTCGCCTTCAAGCCGAAACATTCAGTATTAACCTTCATGTGATCTCATAAAATTTGAATATTATAACTTATTTTCTACCCATTTCAGAATGATAAATTACACGCCTTAAAATTCGGTGTTAGATATAATTTTCTGCTGATTATTAATAATAAAAGGTAATTTTTTGTAGGCTTAATCGCAATTATTTCTCATTCCAAGGGTGGCGCAGATACAATCAGATCTTTCTCCATTAATTTATTTTGAAATTTTTAGATACTTGCGTAGATAGTTTTGTGTAAACTTACATAAATATCCGACTTTCAAAACACCATGAAAAATACGTACTTGGGTTTCTTTCCGATTATCAAGATTGAAAGTAGAAAATTCTTTCCTAAGCAGATATACAAACAGGTGCTGAGTGTTACCGGGATAAAAATAAAAGAAATAATAAAATATTTAAATGAAATTTAACGCATAAATTAAACAATTTTCTATGATTTATCTTTTCTAAACAAATTGTACTTATTCAAATAGGTAAATATTATGGCGCTGACACTGATGGTTGATGTCAGTTGAGATAATGACTTGAATTAAAAATGCAAACAATAATTATTATTTTATTAGAGATCTCGACGAAAACATTCGAACTTTAGGGTGAATTAAGAAAGAAATATTTCACTCAGTAAGAATATAATCATATTTACTTAGATAATATTAAATGTATAAAAAAACTGAAATTAATTACAAGACATTATGATAAGACGCCAATCATCCTTGTTGATGCCTTCCCTAAAGAAATGAAGTCGATTAATTTGTTTTGGTAAAAAAAATAGTAAAAGGGCTTGACGTTCCATTAACTATTACGGATTTCATTAGATGCAGAGGATACATGGAAAGCATTTTTCATTCTAATCTCTTGAGTTAAACTCAGAGTTGAGCTCCAATTAATATTCGTTGTAATCATCAAAACAAATATTGGAATGGCATTGTCAAAATTGACCATCACAATACGAAAGTCATTTCTAATTTCATATTTAATTACTAATTTCCACGTGTGTGCTTATCAATTAGTAAACTTGAAGAATTCGTGGAGAATTCCTGGTCAAGAAATAAAGAAAGGTCAAGGAAGATAAATAAAAAAAGATATTTGAAATGAAACTTTGAATGACAAAAAAGTAAAACAGACGGCTAATAATTTATGTGTTTAAAAGTCGACAAATAATGATTTATTGATGTCATCGAATCGATTTCAAAGTAAAGAAGCAAAATGATGACGAGACTTGACGTCAGTTGGAAGAGGGCACAGTTGGACATTCAAATCCATCTTATTTTTAATTTCATATCGTTATTAACTTTATGACAAAATATGAGTACAAAAGCAGGTTTGTTGATTGGATTGATTAATATTGTGACAAATAAGTTTCGAATCTTGAAGCATCAAAACATAAAATAAGAAAAAACCGAAGATATTTAACTGCATTTAATAATTCTAAAAAGGTATTTAAGAAATAATTTACAGACATCATAATCAAAACGAAGGATTGCAACCCATCTCAGTAATTAATAATTGGCTTCCGACAAAGCCCTTTTAAAGATTCTTTCCTCTTTTTGTTGTATCATAAAAAGTATTATGAGCAATCAAAATATTTTTCTGATGATTCCTTTTTTTATATTTCGAAATAAATTCATTTAAATAGCAGCAAAAAGTGATCCACCGCAGTTGATTTTCCTTCAAACTTTAACAACCCGCTGATAAATTTCGTTATGAGACCAAACAATGCTATCAAGAAAATGACGAATTTCTGAAGAATGACATTCAATATGAAATTCATTTTGCTTTGACGTTCAAGTGGCGCCCACAAGACAAACATATTTTACAATTCCTCACCGTTTAAGTATACTTAACGTTAGTAAAAACCATGATCTGTATTAATTTATTTATGATTCATTGGAAATATCAAATAAATAAATATATCTGAGTTTTTACATCAACAAACTCCAGAAGGATATTAAAATTCCAAGAGTTTCTTTTTTATTATCAAACTCACCATCTGATGGAATGTTTCGTTCCATCTTCAATACTTTGTTCGTCTGTTGCAGAAATATGTCATATCAGCAATAAAAAACATGACGTCAACAAAGTATTTCTTGAAGATATTATTAATTAGGTAGATATATCTAAGATGGACAAATAAATATTTTTTATGTTTGAAGTCAAACGTCTTTTATAATATTAATTTTCAATTGTCGTTTCTTGACATCACCATTTATATTTCATACTGAAGCAATGTATGGAAACAAATCTGAACCTATTGGATGGAACTACTGAGAATCATCATCTCATGATATCAAATCATTCTTCATCTTCCCCCTTGTTTCTCTTTTCTTCAATTGATATGATAAGCTAATTTGTACGCTTGAAAATTGGCTGTTGGGGGAGCGTAAGCAAAAAATAAAAAATAAAATAGATCAATCACATAACGCTAAGCGACATGATATTCAAGCTTCCCTGTGGATATTGCAACAGCGAAAATCGCCCTCAATTTTGCATAAAATTAAGGATTACTGGGGAAATTGCGTGATTTTATTTTTATTCTTTTCATCAATAAAAGATTTTAATAAAAAATAAATCTGAACAAATATCTCGGAAACTGAGCGTGAGATTACTGAGTTATCTACGGGTAATAGAATTTGCATAAAATACGCATTTCATAATTTAATTAAAGTGATGTTTTGAATCTATTTAATGGCAATTAATTTTTTCTTTTCATTTCCGACGATAAAAGTAATTTTAAATGATATTGGTTTTGCTCACATCTTATGGGAATGATTTTCAAATTCCAGTAGCTGCTCCCACCGTGCGATGAGAAATAAAACATGAAGGAAGGAGAAGAAATGAAACAAGAAAAACACAAAATGTTCTTTTCGTCGATTGTCAATCGCGGTCGCGAAGGGATCATCTTTTGGCCTCTCGCCGCCGTGAGGTCAAGAGCAAACTGAAGAAAAAAGCGCCACTTTAAGACATGTACGGCTATGAATGTTTATTCGTTTTCTCTCTTTCTTTTGAATTGTATATTTTCATTTCGGTAGCAGGTTTTTTTTATTAAAGTATGGAAACAGCAGAACGATTTCGATAAGCCAGTAACTCACGATAATTTCTCATAGGATGTTCATAAAAACAATTGGAATTGGTCATGAAGATGGAAAATTTTATGTTTCTCCAACTACAAACAATCTAATTAAATCAGTTCGTTTATAAATAATATAAATCGTTCTTATTGCGATTAAAATCCTCGAAGGGTATGAAAAGACGATATAAAAGTTTCCTCTTAAGTGATTTGCATAAATTTCATATTAGCTGCGACACAGAATCAATAATGATCCCAAATGACCACAGTTGGGTTGTCTCCATGAGACTGAAAGAAAACTAAGAAGATTTCATTTTTAATTTGAATTTCCCTCCAGCGGCGATCTGTAAGTCATTATTTTTTTAATCAAAATGTCAATGTTAATTGACGAATTGGAAGCACAACTTGCTTCTATGCTTCTTTTTATTTTGATTAATTGCTTTTCATCTGTTGTCAACTGTTTGACGATCTTTAAGATTTTTACGATCCAAAATGAAACTTTATGTTAACTCTTTTCAATAAGATCTCATAAATATTTGATATCTACACCTTTTATATATATTTTTGTGCAATAATCATTTCGTAATCAAGATGCGACAAAAGGAAAGAAGTAACGAAATACTCTAACAAACTGTTTTCATTGTTATTGTTCTGTGTCATAAAGTCGCCATGTGATAATCAAAAGGAGTAATAAGTATTAAACATCCACGAATAATCACGATTTTCATCTTTTTTCTCTTGTCTCTGTTTTTCTCTGCCAGTAAATTCTATTTTTTCCTTATGAATACAAACATAGCCACTTATCTCTAGACATTACAACTGTATGAACTTACAATTCCTCAGTCATGCAAAAAAGTTTTAAAAGCGATTGAGAAATATTTAGCATAAATGAATTTGAGGATGAATGACACTGTTGGATAATGATGGAAAGTCTTAAATACCCTACGACAAAAATCAACTTCTTTAGCCCTTAATGAGCATTATTTCACCAAATTTCGCAAAAAAAATAAACACGAAAATAACATTTAACTAAAAATATTCGTGAATATTAAGTTTCTCTAAAAACAGAACGAAAACAAATAAAATAACAAAAAAATATATCTAACCGAAAATCGTCAGAAAAGCTCCACGATTGGAACAATAAGTAGGTATTAAGATATTTCCAAGGATATTTTCGTTGTAATTTTTGTTTTGTTTTTGTCATCGATATGTTCTCAAGCAATACTTAGAGACTGAAAATGAGAACCAATAAATATTTAACATCGTCTGCGATTCGATTCTTTTCTTTACGTTTCCACAATTATATCTTAAGAAGAATTAAAAAGAATGGAAGTCATAGCAATGCATAAGCATAACACACATGTTGGTACACTAAGTCGATGATTTTATTTAAAAAATTAATTTACTTAAGAACGATGTTCAAATCAAACATTTTATTGAAAAAAAATTTTGGATTTCATGTATTGTGTGACTGAAATGCAGGAAACTTACGTTGGGGATGGGCTGACCCTCTGTTGAATAAATTTTATTTTTTCTTAACAACATTTTGAGAAAGCAAAGCAAAAGAGAAGAAAAAAACTTCAAAAAACGCAGAAAGCGACAAATAAATAACAAACAAATTAAAGAAACTTGTTGTAATTGTTTCAGGTATCAAAACAGATCGATTATTTCAATGATATCCAAATGTATTTCAAATTTTCATTATTTTTCTTGTTGACGTTATATGAAGAAATAAAGTGACAAGAAATAAAACCACACGTAATCGGTTCATTGGAAAAAGCGTGAAAAATCAATTTAAGTTTTTGTCACTTTAACATTTCTATATTTAAACTTACGGTTCATATCACTAACGTAACACTTTCATGTTAGTTATTACTTTAACTTATGAGATATTCGTGTTTTCACACTCTCTTATGATCTCGTTCATATTAAACGTCAGTCTATTAATCATATCGTAATTAACACATTTCATTCGGAAAAAATTTCCCGCACGAATAATTTGTGGTCTATTAAAAACGAATTAAGAAAAGCGTTGGCACGGGAAGAAATGTTCAAAGCAAAAAAGCATAAATCCACTCAGCCGTGAAAATGGGTAAACTTTTCCATTTCTCAGTCTAGAAAACCAAACACGCTCTAGTTAATTACGACCGATAAATCAATAAATAAACTTTTTTTTATTTAATAAATAACCATTTTACAATTTTACACTTTTCCTTTTTTTTGTGTGTTTCCAGACTTTAAGTTTTGGGGTCGAAGATTTTTCGCATTCTTCTCTTTAGAAATTTTTGAAAACTTTTACATCTGATTTTGGAGTGGTTGTTCGTAATAATAACGGAAAGGATCAGCAGCTTGTCCTGCAGCTACAATTTTCTTTAGATAAGCATTTCGTCTGTTGTGGTCACTTCCAGCATGGACTTGGAAGCTTGTCTCTTCATGATGATCACTCGAGAAAATCTTCTTCAGTGCGATGATACCGGCAATTGTGAGCGCGACTTTGCTGATAACTAAAGCTTTTCCTGCTATGAATGCTAAAGCTTTCAAACCAAGAGGTCCAGCTATTCCCATTGCTGTTAATACAGCAGCAATGACATAACGATAATGTTTCTTTTCCTTGCCACGAGCTTCTGAAAAATCTACTTTAATCGTATGAGTATTCAAAAATTTCTCGATGTTTCTGATTAGAGTTTGATCAATTTTGCTGAGGCTGCTTAAGCCTCGGGCATCGGCAAGAAATATTTGAGCTTCATCGGATTTTGAACTTTTGGTTTTCACCAAACTTATGCCATCAAGTAGAGAAATTATATCCTTAATGGGGGAATTTTTGATTAGTATTTTAAATAAAAAGAAATAGTAATAATTGTCTCACTTGATCTACAGCTCGTTCTATCGCAGTCGATGCTTTTGTCTTTAGACATCCACCAAAATCTTCTTTATCTTGACAGTCATCATAAACTTTCTGCAGCACATTGAACTCCTTTCCAACCTGATCAACATCACTAGGAGTTTTAGCAAGAGATGCAGACAAGACACTACTGGAAATACTTAGAGTGACTAAAACAATCACGAAAACTTTTGAGTTCATGTTTAGTGTATGCTGCTTTCTCAATAGTTTTTAATAATCTCACTAAACTAAGCACTTTTTTATGGCTGTTTTATGAACTGCACTTTACAATATTTATGGAAGAACTGATAACTTTTTTTAATAATCGGTGGCTTATAAATGCATCTGAATGCTCTGCTTAATTTCATTTTGCATCTTTTCTTCTAGTTATGTGCAATTTTTTTCTCTCTTTCTTCTTAGTTATTTGAAATATTTTCTCATGTTCATCACCCATCATATTTCTTTAGTAGGTAATATTGAGTCGTCTCACACCCTAAGCTTACAAAATTTCACTCCAAATAAACACTAAACAGTGACTGATAACTACGTAATAATCGGAGTAATAAATAATGTCTGCGAAACATTGTAAGATTGGAAACTTATTCTACTTATTAATGCATATAAAGTGAAAAGAAAAACCGATTGAAGATAAGATTTTTATGCTTAACATGAATACAGAATTATTTATGCTTGAGAGAACGCAAATAGGAAATTTTATGCTTTTTGTTTTTCACGTCTTCTTAAACTGTTAATAAATCGTTTCATATGATTTAAAAAGAGAAAGCCAAAAGAAAATTCTGATTTTCTTCTGAAAAATTGTTGAAATTGATTGAATGAAAAGAAAATTTTTCATTCATGAGATTGATTTTCTGCTGTCAAAAAAGAAAAACTATCATTGTGAAATGGAATCAACTGAGTTAAAATTAATAAAAAAACGAATGAAATACAAGAATTTTAGATACTTTATTTTATTTATGTTTTTATGAAATCGTATTGGAAAACATTTTTCTATAAACATCGAAAACTCATATTTTATGTTCATGAACGCTGAATATTTATGATGTATTGAATATTATATTTATTTATAATGAATATTAGAAAGAAAATAATAAAACTTACTAATAAGCGATTGAAAATCTTCATATTTTCATGAAAAGTTGTGAATTTTAAATTATGAACTTAAAGAAAATCTTCACATTCGCTTAAATTTCAAGAAACCTCAGTAGATGCACCATATTCAATTTTAACACCATCCGCTCTAAAATCTTCAACATCCATTTCTATTTCTTCTTGCTGCGCATTAAGACGATTGAGTGTCATCTGAGATGTTGTAGGAGTTGAGTTTGAAACCTGAACCAGAGTATCAGGAAGCTGGTGCTCAATTTTAATTGATTGAGGTTGGAAAATGACTTGCTCTTGTATAATGACCGGTGAAGATTGTTGCTGGACTTGTGTACCAGACACTACTTTAGAAGCATCTGCTTTATTTGAAAGTCCAGCCTGCTGATAAGATTTGTTTTTAATCGTTTGTCGTATTTGGGATGTTTGCTTAGCTTTGATGTGTGAACTTAATTGATTCAAATCTTCATTAAATGTAGTCACCGAATTTTTCAACATATCCACTTCTTCCTGACTCCATTTCGAATTACTAAAAATATTGTTTGTTTATTATGTATAGAGATGTTAATATAAGAACAAAAGTTGTTTAACAAATAAATACCTTTCTTTATCGGTTTGAACTTGTAAAATCAGGTCGCCTAAAGTATTGAAAGCTTTCCCGGCAGATGTAAAGATTTCGCTCACCTATAATCATGAAAGAAAACGTCTCTTTTTAGTTAGATATGATTTAAAAAACAAAATTTTCTTACTTTTACATTCATTGTTTACAGCTTGCAAGTCCAATGTGAAGACGCCTGAATTAAGATCAAAAATTTAATACGATCGTAAATTGACAAAATATCATTAAATAAGCTTATAATCGTGTAGATTCCTTTTCTAAATAGGATTTTAAAGTTGATTGTTTTATTTTCTAGCAAAATACAACATGAAATAAAGCTTCATTTTAATTAAATCTAAATTTGGCGGCAACACCAAGTGCCTACCTTTTGACAGTCAGACATGAAATTTTAACAAATCGTTTTCTTAGTAACTGTTAATGTAATAATTTTGATCTGTTTCTGAACATTAAGTTTGCCGAAAATAAATTTCACTTTTCACAGTTCGGGACTGTTATTCAAAGAAAGCATTATCAAGTATAATCAATATATTCATCAAGGATCTGCTCGTACTTTTATAATTTAGAAAATGTTGATAAAAGTTAAGGTAATAAATTATTTCACACAATTTTGCAATTTTTTCTTCTTATTGCATTGCATCTTTCAGACATTGACTGGCAAAGAGATTGAAATTGATATCGAGCCAACAGATAAAGTAGATCGCATAAAAGAGCGTGTGGAGGAAAAGGAAGGCATTCCACCTCAACAACAGCGTCTTATTTTCTCTGGAAAGCAAATGTAAGTAAAAAAAAAAAATTGCCTTAAAACTCGGATCAAAGCAAAATAAATTTTCTTTATTATTATCGATAGATTGATGATTAATCATACATTTTTTTCATTGTTCTTATTTTAGGAATGACGATAAGACAGCCCAAGATTACAAAGTGCAAGGAGGTTCAGTTTTACATTTGGTTTTAGCTCTACGAGGAGGATTGTAATAATATTCGATTTTATTCGGGAATAAGTTATTCTTTTGTGTCCCTTTTCTTTTTTTTAATATTATCTCTTTGATAATTTTAAATAAATGTGAAACATATTTATAATGATCTTTTTATTCAGTTTGTTTTGATTAACACGTTGTTTCTAAGGTTTTAGATTAATACTTGATGTTAATAGGTGAAGGACCTTCTGCTATGTAAGGAAAAGTTATCAGGCAGATTTAATAAAACTTTTAACGGTTTCGAAAAGAAGTTTGAAAATATAATTGAACTTAAAGTTTTCCGTAATATCAAGGTTCAACTGTTGAATGAATTCTGAAATTCAAATATAAACAAAATTAGAAAAAATTAATATTACAAAGAAAAAACAATAATTTAATTGATATAAAAAATGGCAAATCCTTTAGAAAAAATTCAAGCACTTGATGCCATAGAAAAGGAAATCATTTTATGCATTCAAAGTGCTGGAAATGCTTTACAAGAATTAAGCAAAGAAAAGCCAAGTCAAAAAAATGCCGAAAATCATACCAGCCAATTTTTAAAATCAGTAAATAGTATTGAAAATAAGTTATCAGATCAAATTAACTACTTACTCCAAGTTTCAACAACATCTGCTCATGAAGGAAGTGGCTATGCATCTGCAAAAGTGCTTCAAATGGCTTGGCACAGAATGCATAATGTCAGACATCGAATCAAAGAATTGGAAGATGCTGGAAATAAGCATGCCAAGAAGCAAAGTCAAAATATGTCTCTTTCAAATAATTTACAACGGTAATTTATTTATTTTTATAAAGAATAAAAGTTTTCTCATAATAAAATTAATCTTTTCTCGTGTTATTTCTTCCTACTCCAAAAAAATCATTTTTAACCACGTAATTAACGCATTGTAATAAAACATTCCTTTCGTGCCTTATATCATCTTGTAGCAGTTTCTCAAGAAAAGAGTTAGCAGAAGATTTCCTGAGCTTTGCATAATCCAGAAGAGTTCGAGGCTTTTTGATACGATCATTGGCGACAGAATGGTCATGACTTCGTTTCTCAAATCGACGATCTTTGTCCTGAACTATTGTTTTTGCTTTGTCATCACGTTCTATTGGAAGTGTTTGTGGAATATCCTCAGGATCATTTTCGCAGTCGTCTTCTTGACAGTCAGGTAACTGCTGTTGGTTTTCTTCACCTTGTATTGGGGCAGAATGTGGTGGTACCTGTTGTTGATTTTCTTCACTTGCTTTTGGAGCAGATTGTGTTGATAACTGCTGTTGAATTTCTTCACTTTCTATTGGGGCATATTCTGTTGATAACTGCTGTTGATTTTCTTCACTTTCTATTGAGCCAGACGGTTTTGGGATCGTTGAATTCTCATTGATTTCAGATTCAGAAGAACTTTCATATTCAGAATCATAAACTCCTAATACAGACAAAGCGGTGATAGTCTTCACAATAGTTTCCATCTTATGATAATTCTTCATTTGTAAAGTTCCTTTGAAGGGAATCTTCGTAATTTCTTCACAATCTGAATCATCGTCCATATCAACAGCTGCTTGCAAATTGTGCTTAGTCGATTGGAATTTCTCTGCTTTATGTTTTACTAATTCTTCTAATTTTATTTCACATTTCCTGGGTTGAACAGAATCTTTATTATTTTGCTCGCGATTGAATTTGTTGAACCTCTGAGAATTTGTCATTTGTTCTCCTTCGTCTTTTCTGTGGTTTGAATGATTTTTGTTATGATGACTCCTAAATTCTTTTCTCTTCTGATCACCAAATCTTGACTGAGGATTTACTAATCTTTCTCCTCTTTTTGAACGAAATTCACGTGCTTGTTGTCGTAACTGAACATTGGCAATTGTCGGATATCTTTTACGACGCTCCTCACGCCACTTTTCAATTTGTTCAGGTGTAGTGAGGTCTTGAATTTTCGTCAGCACATTTCTCTTAATATGAACTTTTTGAATATGCTCAGCGACGACTTTTTCAGAAGCATTGAATTTGCATTGTTCATAAGGACATCTTTGATGTGCTTGGCGATGTTGAGATAGATCAATATGACTCTTAAATCCTTCCTTGCAAAACTTGCAATAAGCTATGAAGTGAATATTTTCTACTTTTGTTGCTTTAGTGCAAGAATTTTCCTCATTTTGCTTTGTGTCAACAGTTTTTTCATTTGTTTTTGTGGAAAATATCGGACTTGGTAAATTCATTTTTTCTTTCTCGATGTTTTATTTATTTATGAGTCTGAATTTTATCTGAAGAAAGAATAAAAACAATTAAAAGTATTTTTTAAAGGACTGACAAATATTTACTTACATTTCTTTAGATATTTACCATTAAATTTTTTGGTTCACGTTTTTGTTACAGTAGAACTTTGATAACCCGATAGCTCAAAAAATTGATAACCTCGATAAACAACAATTTTATTGTCACTCTTGAGCAATCGGTTTATCGAAATTTAACTGTGTTTGTTTACATTTTCAATTGTGTTTCTTGTCAACAGCATGGATATGAATAAAATAACTTTTGAACAATCAATGAAACTTTTAGAGTGGTCTCAAAGTTCCGGTAAGTCAGTATTATTAACTAGATATAGATTCTAATATATTTTATTTCAGAAAATGTCGAGGAATCGCTAAAAAAATTCGAAACTGAGCTCGAAACTTCTCGTGTATTAAACTACTTAAAAGCTTTCAAATGTCACTTTAGTGATGAACCCTTATCATGGAAATATTCATGTTATTTATTTTATCTTCTTTTAAATTCAATGGAAGATATGGTTTTACACACGAGCGACTCTCCAGATGAAATGTCGAATTTAAGCATGAATCAAATCAACGCAATTGTTGACGCTATTCAAAAATGTACTGAAAACTCTCTTGAAGTTTGTGTCAAAAAACATCAAAATAGGATCTCATATGATGTAAAGAATCAGAGTGATGATGAATATATTCGGTTGACAAGCTGTTTAAGAATGTTTCGAAAGTTCTTGACGATTCATTTCATCAACTCAAATAGTTTGTTTGACGATACTAAGTTAGATTATCTAATTGGAATCCTATCAGTTATTTCCTTAAGTCGACACAAAGACGATGTAATCGAATTTCAAGAGTTATATGCCCAGTCTACTAAAGATTTTTCAGAAAATCTTATTTTCAAATTTCTGATGATGATCAAAGGATTTAATGGATTTTCAAAAGATTTTCAATTGTTGGTGCATCGTGAACTATTCAAGTTAATTCGATCGCCTGTAGGGTTCTTTGTTTTATCTCAAAATCTCCTTGTAAAACCAAACGACTCTCAAGTACCCGTTTGGCAGAAATGGTCAATGGTTTCCAAGATATTTGTTGCTGCAATAAAAAATATTGACGCTTCATTATCAGATGAAATGATTCGTGATGTCTTCCAACGTTTAGATTCAAGTTTGAAAGCAAATGAAAGTAATCTGGCTGGTGCTTGTGTTTGCGTACTTAAAAGTTTAGAATCTAAAGATGAATTCAAAGCGTTAATTCATTCTTCAATTTTGAGTCCTTTAGCTGAACTTGCTCATCCTGACAATCAAATAAATGGATCCATCACTCTCAATGCCGACGAACTTGAAGCTGTTATTAAAACTCTTCACATTCTTTTCACTTCATCAGCAACTGCTTCACTTCCAACAATAATTATATCAAAATATTTACGATTACTTTTTAATCTCTACACCATCATTATGATTGATCAACATCCCGAACATGAGAAACTTGGTAATGTGATTGTGTCCTTCCTAAGCAACCGAAATTCAACAGAATTAAAAATTGCCATTCAACGTTTGCGTTTCCACGATGATTCCGACGTAAAACTTTTTCCACGAATAATTTACAATACGGAAACAAAATGTCTTCAAATGGGCGATGATCAAGGATATTTAAGAGACGATACTGAAGCGTTCCTTCAACTTTTAAGAAGTTCGAACAACAATCTCTTGATTTTTGATGTTTTTCTTTGTCTTATAAATATTTTGGGCGAAGTTCAGCATTCAGGAGACAATTTTCTTGTTGAATATAACGTTTCCGAAGAAAACTTACCAGAAGTTCTTCATCGAAAGTTCTTTAAGAAACTCACAATTATTGAACCGCTACAGGAAATGATTCAATGGAAATCACTTCATACACAGTTGAGAGAAAAGGCAAAAGAAGTTTTTGATGTGATTAGGAATGTTTTGACCAAATCATTAGAGAAAAAAGATGTTGATGAAGAGTTGACAATCGTTTTCTTTTCATTATTGAAGGAATTAACTTTCATGATGAATGATGAAGTTGAACAGGAAAATATTAAAAAAGAAATCAAAAAAATCATAAGCAAATGTCAAAATCTTCAATTGAAAGAGAAAATCGAGTCGATGATGGTGAATGTTGTGAATGAAGCAACAACTTCGATGGATCCTTCAAAACTCGAGTTTGAAGATGCAATGAAACTTTTCCGATCATCTGAAATTCATTGCATAGTTTATGGATCGGATACGTTGGTGAAGCTTCTGCGACGAAGAAATCCTCAAGCACTTTCAAATCGACATTTAATTCTTGCTGCTGCTTTGCATAACTTGAAGCAAAGTGAAAGTTATGCTTATCTTAATGTGATTCGATTATTCGTTACACTTTCTTATGTGATGGATTCAGAAGTTGTTGAAGCCCTAATTACGGAATATAAAAACAAAGAACGCGAGACTGACGAGAGATTGAAGACCGGTGAAGTTTTATTGAAAGTTACTGAAGCTCTTGGTGAAATGTCAGTGAAATATAAAAGTTTGCTGATTAATTGCTTTCTTGCTGGTTCCCGTGACACAAACAATGAAATTCGCTTATCAAGTTTAGCCAATCTTGGGACAGTTTGCAAGAATTTGAGTTACCAAATTTCAACATTCTTTCATGACATGATGACACAACTGCAAATCCTCATCAAAGACGACGAATATTTGCCTTCAAAACGAGCTGCCACAATGGTGTTGTCAGACATTCTTCGTGGCCTTCCAAATCTTTTAGATTTTCAAGAATTCCTTCTACCGATTTATCAACTGTTGAAAAGTATTGTCGAAAATGAAAATGATCCCCAAACGAAACTTCACGCTCAAATCGGCTTGGAACATTTGAATTCAAAGACAAAAGAATTTCTCAACCCAAAATTGAATGTTTCAAAGGAAATTAAAATTAATTTGGATGAAAATGAGCTAAAAATGAAGGATATAAAATTTAAATGAGATTTTATTGAGACATTTTAATTTGTTGAATTTTCACTGTTAAAATTAATAAAATTAAAATTCTTAAATATCAGTTGGAAGCTGCAGAAGCCAAAACTAAACGAGAATAGCTCAAAGAATGTTTAATTGGTGAAATTGTCTCATTT
Organism: Clunio marinus; assembly: GCA_900005825.1. Lineage (NCBI taxonomy): Eukaryota > Metazoa > Arthropoda > Insecta > Diptera > Chironomidae > Clunio > Clunio marinus. Next base: position 1,311,112 of record CVRI01000055.1, read on the forward strand.
ATCTAAACGTTCTTTGAGCGTCCTCGACATTATTTCAATTCTACTTATCAAGGTTCCAGCAACTTCCAAGTTTTTGTTCTTAAATTCTAAGAAAATCCTTTAAAGGAAATCTCTATGCTTGTTGAATTACCCAAGAAAATTTCTTATCACTAGACAATCTTCATTCCACTTAATATTTAAATCATTTCAAAACACAGCAAGTTGCTCCAAATGTTCGTGATTCCTCTTATTTCTTTTAAAAATATTAAGAAATATGAAACTTAGTAAGACAGTTAAAGCAACACCAATTGTGATTCCAATTAATGAATCAATTTGTAAGAAAACTTCATTTGTTTCTTCATCTTTTAATGATGAATGTCTTGAATATCGAACATTTTTAAAAGGTTCGCTCTTATTTCCAGTAATTGTTGATGAATTTGTTACTTTCTCAGTTGTTTCCAGAGAAATATTCTCAGTAAGGCTTTCGATATTTCCGATTGCATTTTCGATCGATTGCTCGTTACTTTCTTTAAGAACTAAAAAAGATTTGTCAACCATTTTGAATTGCCTTTCACGGGCACCGCGATCTCTTTGTGGCCATTCATCATCATCGAGAGCTTTCGAACTTCCTTTACTTGGAAGTGCTAATCGTGCTCTTACTGTTAACGTGTCCGGTTGGAAGTTGCAAATGACCAGAAATCTTCGACTTGAGTGAGTGAGAAGTCCGGAATTCTCTTGAACCGTGATGTAAGTCTCAACAGTGAAATCATCGTGCGACACATGAGAACCGCACTTCTCATGATCAATTCTTATGTTGTAAGTTTCACGATCATCTTTTGGATCGCCATTGATTATGCAATTTCCATTTTCTGAAATGATGCGACCCCCAAAATACGGACCGGTGTCAATCTGAATTTCAGATTCATTTGGCAAACACTTCGTGGCGACAGCTGAGAATCCTTTGGTGGGAATTATTATTTGTTGTCCGTCTTTATTATCGTCATCATTGTAAATTTGTGATCTTGCAGATTTCTCACTTTCACCATGTTTTGCTACTTTGACATTGAAAAAATATTTCGTAGCCAATCGAAGGTTTTTAATTATCGTGTTGTAAACTTTTGTGGATTTACTGGAATTATTTTTGCATAATTTAGAACACCACATTTTGTATTAATAGCAAGCATACTCACTTGTTATTATTTTTAACTGATCCCTGAAGAATTTTTGATTTGCATCGGTGCATTTCACCCCAACTTTGAAGTTCACAGTAATGAACAATAAAATTTTCTTCTTCATGATTTTCCGAGTTGGGAAAATTTTCATCTTTTGTTTCGACTTCCCATGTTAGATTAACTGACCGGTAATCAGGCTGTCCAAACAAAGATTTTATTTCTGAAAACAAACATGAAACATAATTATAGTGCTGCCAGCAACAACTTGTTAATTTCTTATAAATAAAATGAATAAATTTTCTGAAGCGCAGAATGAAAAAATCGTAAATAGCCAAACGTGCCTTCTGGAAGAAAAAAATTAATTTTACTCTACATAAATGCACAAAGCAATAAACGGACACTTCATTTGAGACAGGCAAGAAGTTTTTTCCAATTTGTTTTTTCTTTAAAGTTTTTGAGACAAAGTCTTTGGAACATAAACCGAAGAACCGTTGGCGTAATAAAAATGAAATTGTGTCAGTTCGAGATTTAACAGAGAATAATAAAGCTACGAAGAGAGCAGTCAAGTTAATAAATCCGACATAAAATTATTGTTTAATTGAAGTCTAATTCCTCATGAGAACGAGAACACTGCTGGGAATATGACGCCGAATATCTACATTCGTTTAGTTTATGTCTTTAGTGGAATTAACTCAACTTCTTCACGTGCCATTTCTTCTGCTTGCTTTCTTCTGTTTTGTTTTCAGTGCGATCGACAGAGATAGCGATAGAAATAGAGAGAGATAGAGATAGAGAGAGAAAGAAGTTACAACACAAATCTTGTCTTTAATTAAGTTGGTGAATTAATTTGTCTATTTTTGGTGTAATTAGCACGCCGATTACTGGGAATTGTGACAATTGAGATTGAAGGTGACAATAGAAATATCTCAACATTCAATCTGAAATCTGCTTAGATGTTTAATGATGTTCGCTTCATGACATTGACTCCATTCTCAATTTAAGATTTTGACTTCTTTTTCCCTTCTTTCTTTGACCATGAAACGACATGAATGACCAATCAGCCAGCCAACTACTTCGTTGACCTAATGACAAATTAATAATTTATGATCAGACATTATCAAGTTTCTATTCAAAAGTCCACCACATGCGCATGTTCATAATCTTCAGTTTAATTAAATGCACTATCATTTGTTAGTGATAAAATTGAATCGAACAGGCACAACTTCATACAATTTGTAGCTCTACCAACCTCGACAAGATCGCCTTCATCTGCACTCGATTATCACGATCGACTTGCGGTTTCGTTCCGCTTTTACTTTTCTCCCTCGGGCGGTTTTTGAATCAACACTTTTCTTGTTGATGAAATGCAAAGACTCGCATCTTAACAACCATTTAAGAGAATCTTCATCACTTCAACAATGAAAAAGATGCGCAATTGAAGATCGTAACGGAAATCTTTCTCTGATTTTTGAGATAAAAATTAATTTATGTCGTTTGCTTGTTCAAAAGTCTTCAATTAGATTTTCGCATGTTTTCGTTGACAATTCGTGTTAATTAACTTGTACATTCTTCATCACTTCCATTCCAATTCATGTGACACTTCTAAGGTACTGACACCTTTCCAAGTATTAGCATAATTAAGCTACCAACACATATCTTGCCACATTTTATCTTCTCGCATCTTTGCAACACAAACATCAAAGCTCCGCTTAGAGAAAGAATTACAAGATCTTCAAATGATGTTTCAATTCATCATTCCTACGTGAACTCGTTTATCTCTCATTTTCTTTGATCACTTCAAAGTTGAAGTTCATGAGAGTTGATTAGAGAAGCAACATGTGATTAACCAGCTGACGATGTCGACATTTGTGCATTTAAATGCATTTATGAAGAAATGTCAGAGGGCAGGAAGTTGAAGATGTTAATTAAGCATCGCAGACTGAAATTTGATCAACAATTAATGAAACTGGAATTGATGTAAGGTTGAAGACATAATTATGATTAGATTTGGATTTGAACGGTACAGATTGGATGTCGGATCGTTTCTAATGTTACCACCAAGTTGGATGAGATCTCGGACGAGATGTTTTGAATTTCCACGGCTATTTGATCCATTCACGCCTTATGCTCGATCCAATGAATGATTGAAGCCATTACAAGACAAACAGAGAAGCCCAAAACCTGCCTACTGATCGATCGCATTTGATCTTCGTTTGTTTTTCATTTTTGCTTTCCTTCCGTTTCTCGTTTTGCAAAACCAGTTTCGTTCTTTGATGCAAAAAAGAACAGTTTTGGTTCATTATGGGAACTGTTTTTGCTTTTTGCTTTTCTACTGAGATTCTGACGATTGTCAGCGATTCTTTTCGTCTTCATCTGCACATGATGATGGATCGAGTATGTAGAATCAAGTCGACAGCAGTTCTCAAACATATTTACTTACAGTTTTCTCAATTTCTGACTCATTTTAATGGATGTTACTTCGAGACAATGAATTCTCGTCTACAACAATAGAAATTCCCGTTTCGTCGCATGCCTTTCATCAACAACTGCTTAAGTAATCTTGCGCAATCTTTGAACGAATGAAGATTAAAAGTGACACGACGTGACACAATCGTAACAAATTTTATTAAATTCTACTCCATGTGGTTGATGATAATTACTTGCAGGCTTCTGTTGTGCTAATTTGCGAAGAGAATGTGAAGAGAATCTTGTGCGCTTCTTTCTTTTTAAAAGAAGACCAAAAGTATAGCCAAACCTCCATTCTTTACTTTTAATAAGATGCATGAAAATGTGCTGCGGTACTTCGTGCTTGTAACGGTAGAAAGGTCGAAACAATTGGGTGAGAGATTTGTTTTCTATGAATTCTGATTTTATTTTTATTTCTATTTTTGTTTTCTTCACGAAATTCGTCTTGAGCTTTGCAAATGAAATGGAAATTTTCTTCAAAAACAACTTCAAGCTTTTGTGCTTTTCTTTCATTAAGAGATTGGACGGCTATTTCAACCCATTTCTCATCCAATGATTCTACTTCAATAAGCATTGACCCAAAATTTTGTATTGTGTATCAGAAGGGAAATAAGACATCGTTGTTCGAGTGGAAAAAAGACTCAACATCATCGTGTAAGTTTCAAAGAAACAGTGTCAAGTTGAAAACGATTTCAACCTCAGACTATTAAAATATTTACGAGCTCAACTCATAATGTTTTCTTTGACTTTTATTCTTCGTTTTGGAAATTCATTTTAAAGTTTTTGTTCTGCACGTAAAAATTTGAAGAGTTCTTCATTGGTTGGTAAAAACACTTCCTGAAGATTTTTAATGAGAATTTTTATGCTGTGCAAACATTAGATTATCGTAAAATTTTTATGTTTAAAGAAGCTTAAAAAAGATTTATTTTGTAAAGAGTTTCGTTACTTTATTACTGTTAAATGATTTGGTTAAGTAGCAAGAACTGAAATTCGACATCAACATGAACCTCTGAATGAAACTCCCAGCCCTGAAATTAATAAACTTTCCAACTCACCATAGTTAAGATTGTTCAAATTTTCTGCCACTATTAGTTTTATTGTAAACACAAATAAGAATTTTTTTATACTCAAATATTCCATTTTTTATTTCTAAACTGTCTCCAAAAATCAAATCCAATTGCAATATTTTTGTTTATCAAAGATTTTTTTAGTCAACTTTTCAATTAAATCATTTTTAAGATTTATGTTGAAAGTAACTTCATTGTGGACTGAAATTATTTTAAAGTTTCTTTTTTCAACTTTAATTTATAGAAAACTTCGCTAACAAATCGTCTTGTAAAGAAACGTCTGCACGATACGAAAATATGAATGAAACTGAATCTAACTAACATTTCTCGACTACTTTTCTTTGTGCTTTCTTCTTTATGCTCTCAGAGAATTTCTCGTTTGAAACTTGATATTTCTTTTATTATTTTACGCAAGAAATTACCTTCATAATTGTTAACATAAATCTAAATAAATTTATAGATTGGATTTTAAGAGATTACACGAGTGATGTGTCTATAAAATAAAAACATAAATCATGAAAATCTGATAATTGAAATTTTTTTTTGAATTATTGCAGAAAGTTTTTATTGTTGTTGAGTTCATGAAAAAATGTTTAAATATTTAAATAGTAAAGTTTCAATATGGCACAAATTTAAGGAATGCTTTATGGCAAGTTCAACCCTCAGGCGTGTTGTTAAATTATTGCAGTTAAATGAAAGTTTCAGATGTGCATTTGATACAAAATAAAGTACAGAATTAATGCTTCATGCTTCTAGCAGTAAATAAATACCTTTAGGCGTCCTGAGATATTTACCACAGCGATCTTAATGCTGCTTTTTTCTTTCCTAACAAGATTTATGTTCTATTTAGCGGAAGTGGCTCATTCATCATTCTTGATTTTATTTGCTTATTTATTTATATGAGATTTTGCTTACGGAAAGATTTTATTTCCACCACTTTAGAATTCAATTCATGGACAAATGAAGCATTATGAAATATCCAAGTACTAAACATACTTTAGCTTACTTAAATAATAAAATATAAAAATCTTCGTAATTATTTAAGTTCACTGTAAATTGATATTCGATCCCGGTGTAACGGATTGAAATCAATAATATTTTATTTTATTTGAAATAAAGAAAAACATTTCATGAATTTTGCTTCTCATTCTGTTTGAGAGCTTCTCATTTAGCAATTTGTTTTGGATATGTTTCTAATAGTTTTCACCATTTTCACTTCTAAATATCAATCATAATTAAATGTATTTAGTCAGCGATTTCATTGAAGTAGAATCATTGGATGAGAAATGGGTTGAAATAGCCGTCCAATCTCTTAATGAAAGAAAAGCACAAAAGCTTGAAGTTGTTTTTGAAGAAAAT
>CVRI01000055.1:1317814-1505572 GCA_900005825.1 Clunio marinus
ATGGCTTCAATCAGTCATTGGATCGAGCATAAGGCGTGAATGGATCAAATAGCCGTGGAAATTCAAAACATCTCGTCCGAGATCTCATCCAACTTGGTGGTAACATTAGAAACGATCCGACATCCAATCTGTACCGTTCAAATCCAAATCTAATCATAATTATGTCTTCAACCTTACATCAATTCCAGTTTCATTAATTGTTGATCAAATTTCAGTCTGCGATGCTTAATTAACATCTTCAACTTCCTGCCCTCTGACATTTCTTCATAAATGCATTTAAATGCACAAATGTCGACATCGTCAGCTGGTTAATCACATGTTGCTTCTCTAATAAACTCTCATGAACTTCAACTTTGAAGTGATCAAAGAAAATGAGAGATAAACGAGTTCACGTAGGAATGATGAATTGAAACATCATTTGAAGATCTTGTAATTCTTTCTCTAAGCGGAGCTTTGATGTTTGTGTTGCAAAGATGCGAGAAGATAAAATGTGGCAAGATATGTGTTGGTAGCTTAATTATGCTAATACTTGGAAAGGTGTCAGTACCTTAGAAGTGTCACATGAATTGGAATGGAAGTGATGAAGAATGTACAAGTTAATTAACACGAATTGTCAACGAAAACATGCGAAAATCTAATTGAAGACTTTTGAACAAGCAAACGACATAAATTAATTTTTATCTCAAAAATCAGAGAAAGATTTCCGTTACGATCTTCAATTGCGCATCTTTTTCATTGTTGAAGTGATGAAGATTCTCTTAAATGGTTGTTAAGATGCGAGTCTTTGCATTTCATCAACAAGAAAAGTGTTGATTCAAAAACCGCCCGAGGGAGAAAAGTAAAAGCGGAACGAAACCGCAAGTCGATCGTGATAATCGAGTGCAGATGAAGGCGATCTTGTCGAGGTTGGTAGAGCTACAAATTGTATGAAGTTGTGCCTGTTCGATTCAATTTTATCACTAACAAATGATAGTGCATTTAATTAAACTGAAGATTATGAACATGCGCATGTGGTGGACTTTTGAATAGAAACTTGATAATGTCTGATCATAAATTATTAATTTGTCATTAGGTCAACGAAGTAGTTGGCTGGCTGATTGGTCATTCATGTCGTTTCATGGTCAAAGAAAGAAGGGAAAAAGAAGTGAAAAGAAGTCAAAATCTTAAATTGAGAATGGAGTCAATGTCATGAAGCGAACATCATTAAACATCTAAGCAGATTCCAGATTGAATGTTGAGATATTTCTATTGTCACCTTCAATCTCAATTGTCACAATTCCCAGTAATCGGCGTGCTAATTACACCAAAAATAGACAAATTAATTCACCAACTTAATTAAAGACAAGATTTGTGTTGTAACTTCTTTCTCTCTCTATCTCTATCTCTCTCTATTTCTATCGCTATCTCTGTCGATCGCACTGAAAACAAAACAGAAGAAAGCAAGCAGAAGAAATGGCACGTGAAGAAGTTGAGTTAATTCCACTAAAGACATAAACTAAACGAATGTAGATATTCGGCGTCATATTCCCAGCAGTGTTCTCGTTCTCATGAGGAATTAGACTTCAATTAAACAATAATTTTATGTCGGATTTATTAACTTGACTGCTCTCTTCGTAGCTTTATTATTCTCTGTTAAATCTCGTACTGACACAATTTCATTTTTAGCGCGTCGAATTCATAATTGAAGATTGTTAGAAACATCAGAAAAATATTTTCGTTTAGAATTGTCAAGAAATAAATAAACTTTATTAGATAATTCTTTGAATGTTAAAACTTTTATAAAAATATTTTGTGTTAAATGTTTTAAATCTAAAAACTTTCGAAAAAGAAAACTCTGAAGAGAAACTTACATAAAATTTGGCGGAAAAATTATGAAAACAGTTAATATTTCTATTTATCTACTTAGCATCATTCGTTGTGAACGAACATTTGGTGAAGCATTAATTTCTTTTGACGTTAAAAGGAAAAAGAAGAAAACATTTTCCTAAATAATCTAATTAAATTTTCTTTATGAACCCATGCCACACTTTTCCATGTGAGTCATGATGAGCCTTTGGAGATCTCCACGAAGAGTTCTTTCTTGATTCAATTGCGACTTCATGTCTTGAATATCGAACTGCATTTGTCGCATGGCCATGAACAATTGTCTTAAAGTTGGCGTCGTACCGTCATCACCATCAACTGTAAAGAAAATTATTGAATCATCTTTAAAACAACTTCAAATGACTTCGAATTTAAATTTTAATTCCAGGTTTATTTCATTTTCCTTTCGCAGCGATCATCAAATCAAATTTATTAAGTAGAAACTTTTTTTACAACTTCAAAATGAATATTTGAAGTAAAAGTAAACAAGTTTGAGTCTAAATATGAAATAATTTTACTTAATAACATACAACATAAGATTATTTCTTTTCATTCTTTAACTAAACTTTTCCTTCTTGCATACAACAATTTGAATTAACTTCCAATGAACGTTGTTTTGTGCTACAAATGACTAGTTGTTAATTTTTTTTATTATTTCTTTTGACTTTCAACATTAAAAATTGGATATAAAAAAGAAATTCGATTTTCTAAGTCGTTTACGAATCAGCCATTTCACATCATTCACCTTATCTAAGACAAGGATGTAAGATTAGATACCAGAAAATATCGTGAGTGGAAAGATTGAAAGAAGTTTCAATTAATTTGTCAAGACATGATTTAAAATAATTAAGATTTTATTTCCCTGGAGAGATCAACAACAGTTGACCTTTAATTAGGAATAAGAAATTTACACACCCACGCTATTTTCAAGTCTTCTCCATAAGATATTTATAAAATTTATAAATTGGACATTCTTGTAAAAAAAAGAACCCTACTCGAGGTTGAACTTTGTTCCATCTCCATCTACAATACATATCACAGTGTCCTTTCAATTATTATCCAATTAGTTTGTGTGATAAGTAAAAAAAGTTTTTATATATCTATGAAATTAAAATGTTTGAAGACAATAATTTTCTACGATTTTTCTTTTATCTATTTAGACATTTTTTTATGCTGTGTCAATCTAAACAGTAAATTCATTGTATTTATGTATGTATGGCACGATAAAGTTCAATTATTTTTCTTTTACTTTCTCCGCACTCGACAAAGGAGAAACAAATAATTATTTTATGTAAATGAAGGGAAAAAATATCATCGGCAACTTTTCTAGTCATAAATCAGTAATGTTGATTCATTTTCTTCCACTGCTTTACTACAAAGTTACCACAACACCATGACGAGGTTACTGAATCTCTTTGACTACTGTCGCAATAAATGCTATGCAATTGAGGTGTCGACGATCGACGGAAAATGGAATTTTTCAAGCTTTTCTCATTCTGACATTGGTCATCTTCATTTAGCAATCCATTTGCTGTTTCAAATGATTTATTAAGTCGTCGATCGTATAGGAAAGGAGAAGTTTCGCGGCTATTGGCAGCTGCAATGGTATTAAAATGCTTTTGTTTGACCAATTGCGGTGTTGGTGAATGAGGTTTGCTCCAAAAATGTTTATTTTGTGAACTTTTACGAGAAATCACGGGTGAGTTTACTCGTGAGCTCAGATAATCATCGTAATTTGATGTTAACTTCTTTAAATTTCCACAGAAACTCATGTTATGATCAACTGGCGGTTGAGGTCGATAAGTTGGCGGCCTTTCCTCGGAAGCCGCACGAAAATCTGTTTTTCCCGATGAAAAACGAGATTTATATGGCGAAGAGCTCAAAGACGATATTGACGAAGAATAAAAATTATTTGGACAAACTTCACGCCAAATTGCTGAAGAATTGATACTCGCCGAATTTGAGTTGGCGTGTTGGTGTTGATGGTATGAAGTGAGCGATGAACAAATGTACGGTAGTTGGGGATTAGATGAAGAGAAGGGCTTTGACGATTGCAACTTTCCTCCACGTATAGGAAGGCATGGTGCGAATGGCTGCAACGCTGTGTTCAAATGTAAAATGTTTTTAAAGTTACTTTCGATCGTCAGCGATTCTATTCAGACAGCATTGCCTTAAAATCATGATTCTTTCTTTTCAATCACAAATTGAGCGAAGCATATTCATTTAAGTATCAATCAAGATGATTAAAAAAATGATAATTTAACAAAATTCATAAAAAAAAGAAAACTTTTCATACATACATAAATGTCGCTTTGGAAAGGCCAATGGAATAAATTGCACAAAGTTTATCGCATTTTGTTAATGTTTAATTTGATTTAGTGACATCCCTTATTTATATATGAAAATGATGTTTGAAATGAGTTTGATGATAAGCATATAGAAACGATTAATCAATGACATCTTTTATTTGATAATTATTAACGAATTTCGTCGTGTTATGTTGCATGAATTCAATTGTGTCATACAACATAAGTACGACAAGATGTGCCACATGATCTCTTGTCAACAACCATGACACATGTGGACAACCATAAAACATCAAAGCAACGAAACGTTCTTGTGGTTTAAAGTACTCAAGTTAAAATGTCTATTTATTCGAATTAGCATTGTATGAAAGTAATTTAAACAATTACTGTAATGACAATAAATTCACATGGTTTAGACTTTTGCGAAAATATAATTAAGAAAAATGCTTGTTCTCTGTAATGTTCTTAAGCGTCATTCTTGAATGCGTCTCTATGTAATGAAAAATTCATTTTCAGAAATGATTTGATAACGAATACGATGAAATGAAGGAAAATTAGAAAGTAGAATTGCAAATTCTGTTAGAGAATGACTTGATGATGATAATGACGATGAGAAAATGATAAATTAAATACTCGCACCATGAACATGAATATAAAATGTTGATTGTCAACTCACCCGAATGGATCGTATTTCGCGATGTGTTCTGAAAAGCGATGGAATACGCTTCGATAACGCGCAAAACGAGAGCATCTTCTTCATATGTTGGTTGCGCTTTCTTTGTTGATAATTCATATTTGAGTTGTGCGCTTGATTGACTGTTGGATGCGTAAGTAAAGCATGGACGTAATGGATGCGACGGGGTCGAAGATTAGAAATTGTCCAATTATCTGTACATTTACCATTGAATAAAATTATTATTCGAATTAACCTTCACCATCCTTTAACTTACTTTTCAATGTTGTGCTTTTTATGTTTGGACTTGTGGGGACAATTTCTTTTCGTTGAGTTAGCAGTTGATTTTGAGGTGCTGCATTTGGCTTCATAAACGCTTGCTGTTGTTGATGTTGAAGCATCGATTGTTGTTGCTGCTGCTGCTGAGCTTGCATCTGATTGTAACTGAGGTGATGATTGAACGACAAACTTCGTTTGTGTTGGTTTGTTTGTTGCAAAGAATTGGAATTGCTGCGTGTTGGCTGACTTGAGCCCAGATGAGTTGGCGGTGACATCTGATAAAGAATAAATCAGAAGAAAATCAGATGAAATGTTCAAACTTTTCACGTTTTTAAATCAATAGTAGAAACTTCACACATGTTAAGAACTTTCTTATCAAATGAAAAAATATGAACAACATTTTCAATTTATTAACAAAAGAAAGCTGATTAAGCGTTAGATATGATGATATCGCATCAAATTGAAATCAAAACGATCAAGGATGAGGCTCGGGCAAAACAAAACAGCAGTTAAAAATCAACAATTAATGATGATGTCACTAAAAAAATGTGGTTAAACATCTTTCCATCCGAAATACGCATGTAAGTTGTTTTCCTTTGTCATTGAAATGATGCAATGAATTTAATTTAAGGTAAGATTACTGTACAAAATTATTTCATCTAATTCGTTTTCTTAGTAAAGATTTAATATTTATGTATAACTCAATCATTGAAAACATAATTGCATGAGGTAAAAAAAGATTAACAAGAAAGTGCAACATCATTAAATTGGATTTTAAAGCGATTTTTTAATTCTTGCCTGAACCTCTCTCCTGATTATCAATATCGTCGCCTTCCACCGCCTTCATTATCGATTCAAGTATCTCAATCGGCAGTTTTTCCTTCTTCCACCAATGAGCGTACATTCCAGAGTAAAAAACATTTTTGCTGCTTGATTCTGACGAATTCTTCACACCACTTTCAAACTTTATAATAACTTTGCTCTCATTTTCGCCTTCATTTAAATCATCATCCCGAATTTTATGTCTTTTCATCATCATTTCGTTATGATGCAAATTTCCAGAAGCATCCGAAACAGTTCGTGGCGCAAAATAATCAATTGCTGACGAAGTGACGTTTGTGTTGTGTTTGTGACTATTGTAAGTTCGATGACAAGTAAATTGATCGGATGGGGAAAGCGTGTAGCTTCCAGCCATTCCTGAATCAGAATCACTTGAATATATGGTTGTGGATGGAGCTGTTGATGGCATGACTAAAGGATCAAATAATCTCTCATCGATGAATGAAGTTTCAGGCGGTGTTGCATTAACAATTGACGAAGGTTTCATTTCAATCTCAGCTTTGCTTTCAATCTTCATTGAGCTTCCTTCGAATTGCTCTAAATTATACAAAATTTCTGCGGTGAGTTTGTCAGGTGCATCAATGGTGACTTCCTTCCACTGGCGACAAATTTCAACCGAATTGGAATGTTCAGATTCTTCGAAACTATTACAAGGTGTTTGTAGTTGATTCTTGACGTTTTCATTATGACTTTTGCATGATGGAATATAAATTCGAGTGAGAGATGACTCATTAAAGCGATTACCAACAAATTGAACAGGCATGCTGTGATGCTTCTCTTCTAATCGTTTCCATCCCAATGTTTTCTTTCCATCTTGAAGTTTCGATGGATCTTCTTGAATATTCAGAAGATCTTCAAAAGCTTGATGCTTCCACGCTGTATCACTATTAAAGTTATGCTCAAAACTGGATGTTTGTGACTGTTCTGACTTTTGTTTAATTTCAAGAAGATTCATTTTTGTTGTTGTGAGATGCGTTGGATTGTCATTTTCATTTCCTTTCACTTCTTGACGACTTTCAACATATTGCAACGGAATTGATCCAATCATAAAAGATTCTCTTGATGATGAATGGGACGAAGATGAATTACAGCCAGTAACAAAACAAAAGCTGCTGATTGAATCATGTAAACGTTGATAAGAAATGTCACCAGCTTCTTCACCATGATCAATAAAGCTTTCGTAAATTGTCGTTCTGTCCCATGAATCTACTTTTCCTGTTTTATATTTCACATCGCTATAAACTCGACAATCTGATTCAGTTTGGGAACTTTCACATTCACTACTTTCGTCATTCTCATTATCGTTCTCGTGTCGATACATTCGAACAAAAGTTCTTTGTTTTTTACGATACACAACACTACTCGTATCAATATCACACAGGAATTCAGGATATAACAAGGCTTTCACTATAAATCTCGTCAATACTCTTTCCTTTATCATGTCTCTTATATAGGCAGTCAAAGCTGCATACGGCGCAGCCGATGGATAATATCTCGATGGAAGTGTTTGATTAAATTCATAATCAATCTCAAACGATGGACTTGAATCGATGCAATAACCACGCGAATCAAGTTGATTTTTTTTCTACGTATTTTAAAAGTTGATTTCAACTTAGACACAAATTTATTTGCAATATAGAAAAATCTGTTTTTGTAGCTTCTTTTTTCATTAAGAATGTGCATAAATTTCTAACTGATTGTGGTGTGGAAAGAATTGGAAATGATTGATGAAGAATTTACGAAACTTTTTGTGGTATTTTCACACTTTCGTAGTTTCTTATTTCCTTATCTCACCCAAACCACAATCATCTACCAAAAATAAAAAAGAATAAGAAAAAAGTTTCAACTTACATTCGATTGCAAGTGAATTCCACATCCAGATGTGAAACTTGTGTTTCTTTTTATGTCAATGGCACCCGATCCATGATTACTTTTTCCCAATAAGTCAACCCATTTATTAGCTTCATTCGACGATTGGCATATGGCAAGAATCTTGTCAATCAACGGACCAGTAATCTCAAAAGCATTTTTTATCGTGTCTGTGTCTGGGAGGCGCATCGCGTTAATTCCAGTTATAGGAATTTTTCCTTCAAATTTAAATGCTGACATTCGTTGACTAACACTGAGAATCAACAGGTTTTGATGCAATAAGATGAAATATCGATCTTGATACTGAAATAAAAACATTTTTTAAATCAATTATACGCTTTGATTGTAATTCTTACTTCTTTCCCAACAGCCACCGATCCCATGTGAATTATTTCACCCATTGTAGACAATTCTTCACCTTCCCATCCTCTTATTGGCCCAGTTAGGATTTGCAGCTCCAATTCCTTTTGTCGTCTTATTGCTGAACTTGACGATGCAATGTCTTTGAAGACTGCAATACTCCTTTGAGTGTCACCTCTGTCAGGATGTCCACTTTCCATGTGACGTTCAAGTTCTTGTAGAATCGCGGAATATTTATCAAGACGTCGAAAGCATTTGCTTAAACCTGTGGTAAGCACAAGAATTCCTGGCTTAGCTGCTCCTTGTTTCTCCATAAAGCCATTCAAATCTTCTTTATGCTTATCAACAATGACGATCGCCTTTGGATGCATTATGCAATATGTGTGATGAATTCTTTTCATTGTTGGCGCTTTGCTCAGGAACAATTTACCAATGCGATCATTTGATTCTTCTAAATCATTGAGAAGTTCTTCATGTAAATTGACAACTTCGACAAAATTGCACATAAGTTGAGCATATTCATCTGAGGTCAATCTAAGAGAGAAAAAATTATTTCTATGATTGTTGAGTTACACAAATTAACTTACATTTTACTGGATTCCAATGGCTCAAGAAAATTCTCCAACAAACCACGAAGTTCAGCACAATGAGCCTTCTCACTTTCAAGTAAGTCATTGTAAACGACTTTTCGAAATGTTTGAATTTCTTCAACTGTTCTAATTGTTTCTGTGGGAGGTGCTGGCGCCTTATATTCTAAAACATAATTGGAAGGGAACCATCCTGTCTTTCCTGTTTCAACAGCTGTTCCTTCCCACCTGAAAAAATCAAGTTTCACATATGTTTTGAACTTATAAAGTAAATAATTTTACCATCCACCATCGTCACGATTTGTTAACACTATGAGATCGCCTTTTTTGAAACAAAGTTCGTCATTGTTAGAGCCTTTGAAGGGAAACTCTGCTTGGACAATCGTATTATCCATCTATCGAATTATTCTAAAGATAAATGTAAAAGACGAAAAATTTCAATGTATTGATTGTGAATTCTTTCGATGTTTTTGTTATCTTTCATCACTTGTGAAGATTCAGAACATCCAAGAAAATAATGAATGAGAACTTGGAAGGGAAATTCAGCAAGCTAAAATCTTTTCTCTTTTCTTTCCTTGTTCTATAAATAAATTTTCATGTCTCGGAGCAGCACATCAACAATTTCGGTAAATTTAATAATTTTAGGTCACTTTAAGGTCTTATCTTAAAAAGTCAGATATAAAAATAATTGTGATAGATAAAAAAATAATTAAAGCACTGTTTTAATTGCTCAAGCTGACATTAAACACAACCAAGGATAGTGAAGCTAAATTTGTTGACAAATTTTTCGTTTTAGATTTTTTTTCTTGCTCAAAAGAAAATTTATGACTCAGAAATACAAAATTTTCTTTTTGGTTTCCAAGTCAAGATTGTCTTTTATCAAACACTTTTATGACTCACCTTTATGGACACATTTACTGAAGATTAATATATTATAATATGAACTGATGAAATTGCCGAAAATATTAATATTTTTAATAAAATATCGGAGCACTACCTATGTGGGTCTTTTTTTTGTATGTATTCGATTGAACTCAATTTTCGAAAACATTAAGTTGAGCTTCATTGTCAGTCTGACCATTTGAATGTTTTATTAACGAATCTCTGAAAAAAAATTCCAATCATTGAAATGAAAGAATTTTTTTTTGTAATAAAATATCAGCATTTATTATTGTAATTTTTTTCATAGAGATACCTATGTTTACCATGAATAAATATAAATGTAACTTTAATTAAAAAAAAAAGATGCATAAATTGAAATTTCATTCTACTTAATGTCAATTTCATAAAAATATTTTTTTAACTGAATTTCGGATCTATCTGCAGCATAAATAGCCATAAAAGAAGTGAAAACATTAATAGATGAATTTAAAAGCTATCTTTTACATGAATCATTAACAATTAAGTTCATTATCTACATTTTATGCAATTGATTAATTCCGCCTATGTCGTGAAAAATTGCGATTTGAATTATTGCGAAAATTTGAATTTTGCTGTCTTTGATCTCTTCGGTTATTTTGATTACCTACGAATTCTCGGTTATTATTGAATTGTTGGTCATTCCCACCAAAAGGTAAACCTTGACTCATAAGTTGAGCATTCAAGTCTTGCTGCTCGAAATTACCAAATGGCAGATTTGGAGCCAATCCTAACAAACTCGGGCGCATTGTATTGGAGAATAAACTTGGCGGAGGTTGATTCAATGAAATTAAATTAGGAGGTGGAAGATTTGGTATCATTGGTGGCATTTGATGAATACTTGGAATTGTCATTAATGGCATATCTTTCAACTCTTCAAAATCACCTTCAGCATTAATAAAAACACCTAAACCAATAAGAATTTGTTGTAACTTTGGCCGTTGTGTGATGAAACTGGAATCAAAAATTTTATTTGGCGATGAATCAGCGTGAAACAATTTAAGTTGCTTCGATAATTCAGCCAAAACTTCATTCACAACCATTTTCTGACTTGAACTAAGATCGTTGTAATTTTTAGAATTTTGAAGAATTGTTGATATTTGAAGCTTCTTTGGTTGTCCCAAAATGTCATCATTACTCGATTCTTGTTTTTGTTTACGTTTACGTGGATCTAAAGGAAGAGATGTAGTTGATGTACTTATCTTTGGTGGTGATGCTGGCTCATTCAAATCAACAATCCCACACAACTTCTTCAATCTCGGATCATGAGTCGTTTCTGTTTGTCTAAAGCTTCGACGAATCTCAGAATAATCAGGTTTCGGGACATCAACAACCTTCACTTCATATTTCTTGAAAATGTGCGTGCCAAAAGATGCATCGATCTCTGTAGCTGGTACATAATTCGACATGTTCATGAAAGGCATTCGAAGATCAACGTCACCATTCTCAGGATCACGTAAGAACGATGGCAATCTTCTCATATCTTTATCACCGCCAATTTTAACTAAATCTTCATCTTCCGATGGCGATTCAATTTCATAAATCGACAGTCTTTGTTGTGGCGGTTCTTTCGACTTTTGTCTTGGATCTCGATAACTTGGTGAACTGATTTCAGTGATATTTTGTGAATCTTTTGACAATGATGTCGATGTTGATGGAGAAGGAGAATCTTGTGCTCGTTGATCACGCATTCGTGGATCTCTCAAAGGTGATTTTGATATTTTACTCTCCATAAGTTGCGAGACTGACGAACTTATATCAATTTTTGTTACTGGTGATGATTTTAGGAAGTCACTTGTGTTAAACGATGGTGGAAGTAAAGGCATATTGAATTTTGGCACTGCTGCTTGATCTTCTTGATCATCCTCAGATTGCGAATCTTTTTTATCTTCCAATTCGTAATCACTGGTGCAGTAAGATTCGTCAATCCTCAAGCCAGGCTCGTCTTCATTCTCATCATCATTATTCAAATTTGAATCTTTTAAGTACTGCGAGTAGTCGATTCCTCTTGGAGGACTCATTATTGTTGATCCACTCGAACAAGGACGTTGTAATGGAGTGACAGGTTTCTTATACATTTCATCAGCATCTGATTGATTGGGTGACATTATTGTGTCAGGAGAATTGAGAGATTCTTTATGTGGTTCAACTGTTGGTAACACTCGCATATCAACATCCATATTTTGACTAATATTCTGTTGTTGTGATGATTCTCGTAAGTCAACATCAGCAACTGCATGCGAAGTCGATGATTGTGCTGATGAATTTTCTTTTTCAGTTACTTCTTCTATTTTATTTGTTGATTCTGTTTGATTTGGTGAACATTTTTGATTGTTAATGTTCATTGCTGTTGCTTGAATTTCTCCAATTGTTGCTAAACTAAGACCTAAATCATTGAGCTGAGCTACAGTCAAATTATTAATGTGATTAACAGTAATCACTCCAATGGCTGACATGGCCGAAATTTGTTGTTCACTTAAAATTCCTAAATTAGCAAGTTGGACATCGCCTGGTCCTTCAACTTTTGAAGCTTTTTGGATCAAGTCAGGAGAACATTCTCGTTCCTTCTGCAACCATCGTGAATTGTTTTTCAAACTTTTTCTTTCACTTCTTCCATCTGGTGGCTTAAGATTCATGTCGAGAAGTGACGGGATTTTCACTTTTTCCTTCTCTGTTTCAGGTAAGGGAATGTTGAATTCTTGACAAAGCTTCACGTGTGTTTGTGCAATTAATTTGGTCGAACTTTCTCGTCCAAGACGTGGAAAATCTCCTAAAATTTCTTTCGGTGCTGTGTCTAAATGCTTCAATAAAACTGCTTTCAAGTTCTCACTGAGTGGCTTTCCATGCAAAAATTTACAATCTTTCTGTATACATTTCAGTCCCAGATAGTAATATTTGCACGGGAAATCGCCGTGCATGTACGAGCATTTATCTTTCTTAGCGCAGCATTCCATGAGCCAAAACTTGCAAAGTTCCATCTTTTTTGGTTGACGAACTTCATGAACACGAGTGCAGTCATCCTGAAATGAAATAATTAACAAAGATTTAGAAATATATTCATTTCCTGGCAATCAATGAAGAAACTTACGTCATTGCAATGTCCAAATTCGGCAAATCTTAAACAAACTTCTTTCTCATTTTCACGATTCCGTTTTTCCTTCCTGTCATGATCTCTGCCTCTATCACGGTCACGATCACGATCACGCCTATCGCGATCACGTTCTCTGTCTTTATTTGCTGCTCGTCTTCTGTTGCGTCTTTCTTCATAAGACATTCGATGATATTCTTCGGAATCGTAACTGTCATCGTCATGTGATTCACCACCGTCTGATTCACTACAAGATTGATCGGGACTTCCACCTACCATGTACAAACCGTCACTTTCATTTACCCTGGATCGCTTCTGAAAATTAAAATATTTTAAAAACATTTCGAAGACGAAAAAATAAGAAAGAAAAAATACTTTTGAACTATTTTCCCGTTTCTGTTCTTTACGATCTCTTCGATTCTTTCGCTTTCGGGAGTTACGACTTGTTCGTCGATCTTGTGCTGAGTCCGGCTCCATTTGTTTCTTAACATTCGGCATTGGTGGCTCAATTCCGCTCTTTTTCAAGCCTTCGGCTATCATTTGTTCAATATTTGACATGAAATCATCCTCCTCGTTATCTTTTCCCTTCTCCTTTCGATTTAATGAACTTGATGAAGATTTCTTATCTGATGATGAAGATTTTTTCTTATGCTCATCTTTATCATCTGATTTTATGATTTCAGCAGGTTTTATAACTTCAACAACAATACAATCTTCGGTATCGTCATCTTCAATTTCGCCATCCTCCAAATCCTCATCTTCAATAATTATGCTAAATAAAAAAGGAAAATTTCGTGTCATTGATGCATTCATGAACATATATTTAATAATTTTCATTGGAAAGCATTAAATCATCATGGATTTTCATTGTAATGAAACTTTTGCTTTAGTTTTTTTTATTCCACATTTAGCACTGGAAACGCAGCAATAAAAACAAGAGAAAAAGAGGGAAAAAACATCGTCGAGTTATTTAGGGAACAATATCCATATTCATGACTGTTTTCCATATTAGCTGCTCAATGCATATGTGTTTGTCACTTTCCCCTTAATGCTGTCCACATCATCATTAACATTGAGAGTAAAAAAAAATCATTAAAAACAGCTTTTACAGAAATTCTATAAAAGTTTTCAACAAAACGTTGAAAATATTAAATGGGATAGCATTTGACATCACATAATAGTTTTAAACGAGCTGTTCACATTTAAATGAATTTATAATTAACGTGTCAAATTTCACCAATACCAATTCAACAAATTAATGATGATGACGATGATTTCTCTCTCACTTTCTCGCGTTTTTTCATCCATTTTCGGGATTTTTCTAATTTTAAAATTGATAATTATAGCGAATAGAAGGATCCCCGTAACGTCAAATGATCCCATTATCATAATTCTTAAGACTTTTACAAAAATTTTAATGAATTTCAAACCTTTTTTCACTATCTGGCTCGGCCATATTTGGACTAAGTTAAAGCAAATTTTTAGGGCGAATTTCTCGATTAATTCTTTTGAAATCGAAGTCGATGGATTCAGTGGCAAAAGGCGTATCGTAAAGAAAGCCAATGCACCGTTACTTTGTTAGAAATTAATCAAGATTTGTAATGACGCCTCAAAATAAGCAATAAATTCTCGGTCTTTTCTTTCCCTTTCGAGACCTTCCTTTTATAGATTTTACTCTTTTTTTAAGTTTTATCGACGAGTAAGCTTTCGGTTATCCTTAAGACACACAATAATCAATTGTATTTGACTTTTAACATATTAATTTCATGGCCATTATAAATTTTGCGACTTGTTTCGACGTTACGTAGAATACGAATGAAAAATGAGAGCAAAAAGTAGAGAGAGAAAAAATGACGAAAAGCTGGGGATTCCAGTGATGTAACAATCTTAATAGATTCAAATGTAATTAAGAAACTTTTATTTTTACTTATGGTTTATTCTCATGGTACTCTCTACTATAATTAAGATTTAAATAATTATTAATAAACCTTACTTGCGAATCCTTCCTATTTTCTTAGAAGGCTTTCTCATAAATGTTGAGATCTTTTCAACAGTTTCATAAAACATTTGTGAGGTTTATTCAAATTTAAAAGTTCCGTTTAATTTTTTATTCTTAGATTACTTTATTATTATTATTTTTATAATTATATTATAGATAACTTGCCGTAAAAATACATGGCACAGAATTTCATAATGCAGGAGACTAGCAAATATTAATCTTGTAGTTAAGTTATTTTGAAATAGATATCAAAAATGTTAACGACAGACAAATAAGTTTGTCTTATAATGATCGATATGAAAAGAAGACTTGGCAAAATGTTAAGTATTCTCATGTCACTCAACTCTTATCAAAGAGACTCGTTTAAAATCCTATTTAATACTTAATTGCTTTGAAATTTAAATCTGGTTCTGCATTTAATGTTCGATTCCATTTGTCACACAATTATTTTCTTTACCAATCAAGTCATCAAGCAGCTTGATTACATTTTCTGGTTTCGGACGTTCATTTGGTAAGGACGACCAACATTCAAGCTATAAAAAAATTAATCTTACAAAATGTTCATGTTTCATAATGTTAAATTGTACTTACTAGAACTTTTTGAAGCTCCTTAGGCACCTTTTCATTATTGAAAAGTGACTGATAATCGACAGAATTGTTTTGTTTTAACTGAAGAAATTCATCACCAGTAATATTTTCAAATGGAAAAAGACCCTCATTCAAAATTTCCCACAGAGTGATGCCTAATGCATATACATCACTCGCTGTAGAGTACAAAGACGATTCAATAACTTCCGGTGCAAGATGGGAAAGTGGAATCATCTTATTATTTTGTTTAAAATATTCATTGGCATGTTTATCTTTGCATAGTGAAATAGTTGACAACTTCACAATTGAATCATGAGTTATGATGCAATTTCTAAGTGCGATGTCTCTGCAAATAAATTAAAAAAATGAATAAAGAGAAGAAGAAAAAAAAGGATGAAAAGAAATGCCAACCTATGAGTCCATTTCAATTTTGCAATTAAATCAACTGCACAACTAATGCCTCTTGAAAATTTGAGAAGCATCTGAGGTGTTAATTTCGCTTGTTCATTAGTTAAAAATGTTTTCAGTTCTTGTCCATGTTCTAAAATCATAAAGTGACGATCTTTTTCAAAGCACAACGCAAAAAGCTTAATCACATGCTGCGAATCAACAGCACGATACAAGTCAACTTGTCGTCGAAATTCTACGAAAAATATTTCGCTTTTGATGTTCGACAAAGATTTCACTAAAATGTTTAAACGATGTTGGGGTTTGATTTCATTTACGTCACTTTTATTCTCCCTGTTGGATGATTTTGATGAGTTTGATGGAACATCTGACTCGAGCATTGCACCAGTTAAAACTTCTCCGAATTCACCGCGTCCTATTTTGGTTAAATCAAGCAAACGATCGTAGGAAATCATCAAATGATCAATGATAAGTGTTGATGAAGGTGATTTGGTGAGTTTTTTTTGTTTCTCCACATGTTGTTGATGAGCTTTGTTGTTACGTGAATTTTGAGTTTCATGATTCAGCGGCTGGATGAATAATTAAATGTATGGGGAGGACGGATGGGTAATGAGATTTAATGAATGTTCTATTGCTATCACTATCACTATCGAATTAATAAAAGAAAACTCTTCTTACCTCTTTTTCATCACCATCATCGCCATCACTGGCAGTATCATCATTTACATCTTTATTCTCTGGGTCTTCTAAGCGAGACTTTTGTCGTTTATTTCGACACCAAAGCATCAAAGCAACTACAAGAGAAATGTAAATTAAGGCAACGAGGCATGTCATTAAAACTGCTTTTGACATAATGAAGCCTCCTTCTTGATTTGCGTCTTCAAATGATGAATGTGAATCCATAGCTATAAACGGAACAGAAAGAAATGATAATAAAATTAATTAAAATAATTATTTATTCTCAATTACTTACATTTAACAATCAACATGGCTTCAGCACGTTTAAAACCAGCAGAACTGCCAATAAAACATCCGTAAATTCCAGCATCGTCTTGTCTTGCTTCATGAAGTAATAAAGTTCCATTTTCGAATATTTTGAATCGACCATCATCCCCTTCATTTGTGCTGATGATAGTTGATTCATGATCCCATTTAATAGTAGGTGGAGGTGAACCAGAAGCAACACAGTCGAGATAAACGGATTGAAGTTCAACAACTTCGAGACTCTTGGGTGGAATTATTTCAAACTTGGGAAGAATTCTGATTTCGATTGTTGTCTTAATTGATTCTTCATCATTTGATGCAACGCACGTATAGTTTCCTCTGTGTTCGAATTTCACATCACTGATAATAAGCGTACCATTATTATCCTCAACATCGTTGGGTAGTCTATCGTCAGAATCTTTCATCCAATAGATTCTTGTACTGCCTGGAGCTTTGCAATGAACTTTGCTTGATGTTCCAAGATCCACATTCTTAGATAAAGGTTTTACTGTAAACTTCAGACGTCCTTAAAACGAAGAGAAAGGAAAGTTTTTTATTATTAATTTACTTGAAATTACAAAACGTTTCTTAAATTGAATTCGAATAATCTTAAACAATTCAGAAAAAAAGTTTTGATCTGCTTTAAGATCTTTTAAATTAAATTTAATTATAGGAAGTGAATATTCACAAATGACAGAGTGAAGTAAAGTTTATTAACAATTATAATTACCTTCTTCGTTTTTATTCCGTTTGTTGCGACATAATTTAGGAATTCTGAATGAACATGGCGAATCCAACTTATCATGATTTTCAACTTTATGGGAATTTTCTGAAATGATTAGGTAAGGTGAAAGAAAATTTATTATTGAGAATTAATGCAGTTTTCATTTCTAACATTTATCCAATAAAATCATATATAAGATCAAAACGACGTCATTAACGAAGAAAAAGGAAGTTTTGTTCATCTCGCTTCTTAGACATTCAACCTTTTAAACAAAACTAACTGCATTGCATTTTACTCGTTCATTTGAATGGAACAAAGTAAATATTGAGTTGAAAGAACAAGATGTTGTTGAAGAACCTTTTTTGTCTATTTGTTTATGTTAATTTTCAATGAGAAAAAAAAGTTTAAAGGTAAGAACGGAAAGATAGAATGCGATGCAATTAGATATCAGGAAATATTTAGAAAAAAATATTGAAATGGAGATTCAACATTTAAAATCAATAATGATATCTTCACAGATTGAAAAACAAACCCAAAAAATATTTACTCATATTTAACAGGAAAGAAATTATCCATTAGTCATAATTTTAAAAGTTCATTTCGACTAAATAAAAATGAATTCCTAATCTAAATAGTTAGACGTAATTGTTCCGTCAAGTTTACTTCTTTGATCGTTTTTTTTTGTTTAGAGATGCAGATAAGATAAACAAAATGTTTTCTTCTTTAGAATGCGTTAGAAAAAGCATTTCACAAACACACCAAAATAAAGTTTTTTCGAGCTGGAAAAATAAACTGTCGGCTTTCATCAGCTTCAAACAATTTAACAGGGAAATCGATTGCATTAAGAAAATTTTTAATTAAATGAATCCAGAAACTCGACTAATAGTGTTAAGTATGAGATTACGGATTGAGCATTGGAAGCAGATCAGAACAAATCGAAACTGGAACAACTCTTAAAACCATTAAATGGAAGTTTTTTATATTTAATCTGATTAATCTTTTAAGTCTCAACTTGTGCCTTTTTCCTCTTTATTATTACGTCAATGCGAGTCAATCTTCAACTGAAATATCAATTTTCAACGTTTATAAATATTTATAATAATATTTACTTAAAATCACCCTTAGTTTTATCAAAACCCCTTCCAAACTATTTTCCTACTGTAAAGAGTGCGACACCAACATATTCGCGCGCTTTATCATTTAACATCGACTGGGCAAACGTCATCTTGCATGCATTCAAACAAAATGCTAATCTATGGAATACGAAAGGATATCGGCAGGCGAAAAGCAGCCCCGGCAACGGTGAAAACACATAAAAAAGTCGTAAAATTTTATTACTCAAGGGGTTGATTCAGAAATTCTGTGAGAAACGAAAATGTTTCATTTAGGAAAGTGCTGCTGTTCTTTATGATCCATGACAAAATTATGAAAACATCCCTTTCATGAATTTATACTCGAATACATTTTTTCAAGTCAGAATTTTTGTTCGCTTGAGTGAGAAGAGACTAAGAGGGTTGACTCATTACAAAAAAATAAACTTTGCAGAGCTCAAAAAGCGGCCCAAACGTTAATTTCCTTGTTTCAATTGCGTCGTGTTCTGAATTCAGTTTCCCTAACAGCAATAGAAGTGGAAAATTTATGGCTCCTATTATGTTTTCCTTCTCATAGAAGTTCTTGTGGAGGGATAAGCCTTGAAAAATAATGCAATTTTACGAGCTTTTGTGTTGAGTGTGTTTAAGATATTAAATGAAAAATGCTACTAAGACAACGCTTCTGTTGCCACTACCAAATTTATCTTTAATTTAATTACTTTTACTTATTGATTTTACAAAAACATAAAGTTTTACTCACCAGAAATAATTATTAACTCGGGTAAAGTTTCTAATTTCATTCCACTAGTTCTAAATTCAATCAAACAGCTGTAATAGCCTTCCAGATGCTTTGCAATATTTTTTATCTTCAATTCATTGTCACGCTGCTCAAAATGTTCGGTGGAAGAGATTTTTTTCTCTGTTTGCAGAAATTTTTTATTACAAAGAAGGAAGAAGTGGAAAGAACAGAATGAAAATGAAAACATCTCAATGGTTAAGAAAAAAATATGAGAAAATCAATAATGTTTTGCTTTCTCTTGATGACGAGACTTACTGTTTAAGTACCAAATATAGTTTGAGACATCTTTGGTGTTTGCAACATTGTCAGGAAGGAGACATTTGAGGGTTACATCATCGTCCACATGAATTAATTCACGAGAAATTTCAATGATTTGTGCTTTTACAGAGACTAAAAATACAGAAAGGAGGACTTGAGATTTTTATAATGATGACAAGAAGCTTGTCAGTGATGTTTTGGAATAATGCAAAGTTTTTTTTTGCAAACAAATGAGAATTCGTTAATTTTTTTTAATGGTCCGCTACCATTTAGATTCTTAAACATTCTTGCGAGACCATAAAAACTCACCCAGACACAATCCAAAGTAAACTAATCCAAATGCAATTCTCATCATTTATTTATGGTGTCTTTCTTCGTTTTCTTCACTGAGGTCTGAAACCAATTACTTTTTTCTCTTTCTTAGCTTTTCTTAAGTTCCTTCGTATTCTTAGAATGATTTCTCTTTGAAATTTTCCGGCTCTTTTGCCTTTCGTTTACGATTATCCGCATCACATTTATATGTAATTGCGACTACACTTAATTACACATTTTTTCTTTCATCTTACACTTTCTTTCATCAGATTTTTTGGGAAAAAACGTTGTATTCACTTTGTTATCAATATTTTTTGATGAATTTTACAACATCTAATGATTGAATCAATATTTTAAACACCTCGGAAAAAATACACTAGTTTCACTTATTTTATTATTCCTTATCAGCAGATAAAAAAATATTAACAGAATTCTAAAAATTGTTTGGTTGGTGCACTTTGTATACGTCCGTCATGTTCAAACATCTGACAACGTCTGTTTTATGCTGCCGCCGACTCTCTTATGCTTCTCTCTTATGTTTTGTGCAATCCAATCTTCAATGTTTTATCTCTGAATGTTTTCCATCAATGTTTCACGCAATGTTGGATGTTTTTCCCGGGAAACCGGGATAATTTGAAAATTATTTATCCGTTAAACTTACTAAAATTTTCATTCAATAAAATTGGAATGCATTTCCGAGTAAATAAATTTACTAACACAATTGTAATGAGCTGAAAATATCTTTAATTAAAAACAATTGCTTTAATCATAATCGATAAGTTTTTATTTCGTAAAAAAATATTAGTTCCTACTTGCAAATATCAATTATAATATTTTAAGGATTTTATAATTCATCAAATTTTGTTTTCTTTTTCTTTCATGGTTCAATCCGTAAAATGTTTAATTTCTTCTGTTCATTATCAACTTTCTATTAATTATATTCAACAATTTTAATTTCTGTTCGATAAATTGTTTTGTTTCTCATCAAAAATAATGCAATTCATTAGATAAATGAAAAAAATCTGAGTAGTTAAATAATAGAAAAGAAAAAGATGAATGATACAATATGATTTTACAAATTTTTATTACAAGAAGCAAATCCTTAATACTAATTATTCAAATGAATTGAAAATTGTGTGTTTATGTGTGAGAGAGAGAATAAAAATGAAAATTTTTCTACCTTCTAAAAAGTGGTTTTAATTAAAATTAAACAAATTCGCTTTATCACTTGATTTTGTTTGTTTCAACATCCAATAATTTATGATTAGGGAGATTTTGGGATTGATGAGACAAATAAGTATGAAATAATGCATTTGATCGTATAATGGATTGAGATTCAAAGTTTTGGGTGCGAATAGAAGGAATTTAAAACAAATGAGAAGCCTGAATATCTATCAATAATTATCTATTATTAAACAACAAAATAAATTTTCTTCACTTTCATTTTTCTTTCAACTAAAAAACTATTGGTAAATTTTCCATTTTGGTGTTAAATCAATTAATTAATGTTTTTTGCTTCAAAGCAATCCTTAAAATATTTTACTCTCTCGTCTTATTCATTCTTTTGAAAAATATTTTCTTTCATTATTTTATCAAAATATCGAACTCATTTTTTTTGCTTCCTTTTCTGGGAGATTTTGAGCTTCTAAACTGACACAATTCAAAATGTATCTTAATCTTTCTTTTATCCATTTTCTTAATATTTACACAACTACTTAATACATAATTCCTATGCGACAAATGTTAATCATCATCTTTCTTATTAATTCTTAAGGCATTCGTGCGTGACAATTAAAATCAAACAAACGTATAAATTTCCATTCATTTCATTTGCATCCTAATCACCATTATGGATTTTTTTTATTTCTTTCCAGGATAGATAATTGCTATGTATTAGTAATTTCAATTTTCATCAATCTTGAGTTTCCCTACAAATTATTCTTCTTGTTTTATATACTTAAATACATATTTTATAAAATAATGATTTTGTTCATCTTGCAAATAGTGAGTTTCTAAAAAATAGTTATCTACTATGCAAATCCTAATATTTATGTATGAATCTAATTAGTTATCATCAAATTTCATTTTTCTTAAATTCTTAAGTAGCTTTAAAATTTAAAATTTATTACTTTTCTTTTCCCTCATTCTATGTAATCACAATGTTGATTAATGAATTTTTATTTTTTACTTTTGAATCCATCCAAGTATTTATTAGATATCATCAAGCATGAGATTGAAAATTTTATCATCATTAGTTGTTTCAATATTCAAATTAAAATCAATGAGTATTAAAAATGAGCTTATAAAATTAATGTTTAAAAAAAATAAAAATAAAAAAGAAAACGTGATATCTACTAGTAGTAAGTGTTCTCGTTTGTAAGTGTAGTGTGCAAAACTTACTTATGCATTATCAAACTATAATTAACGATACAAGAAAGCCCTGTTATGTCTTACTGGTACACGGTTGAGTAATTTTAAGCAATTTATAATCTCAAGGTTTATTTACGCAGGTTAAGTATAGTTAAGTTAAGTATTTCGTAGGTTTGGACGATAAATGATTTTAATTCCATTTTTAAGGGAATCCGAAGATTAAAAAAATCTCAAATAAAAAATCAGATACATAAATATCTTAAAGAAATATGACGATTTCCAAATAAAAGAAGAGAGATAGAGAGACAACAAAAATACTGACGGTAATCATCAATGATGGATCAATTACGATGTTTTTTTTTTAAAAGTGTTAACTAAAATCTATTTAAAGACCTCTTACATTCATCAGCTGCTGCATGAAAGAAGCTGCTCAAATAACCTTAATGAACTAAGAGCAAAAAAAATCACTTAAGTTAGTGAAGAGTTAGTTATGCAGGTTAATGATTATGAATAAGTATGATCTTAGCAATAAGGGTGAATGAATATTCGATTGTGATTACAATGAAAAATGTGCTTTTTTGCTTGAGAAAAACAGTGCGTTTAATCTAAATTTAAAATATCTTTAAATATTTATCATCAACATAGAGATTCTTCAATTTTAAATTCTCTTGATAATTTATAATTTTTCGGCGAGAAATGTTTCCCATCAACGACACTAAAAATGAAACATTCGACGAGAAATGTAAAAACAAAAATAACTCACTTTGATCAAATGAAATGCAAACAGGATAAAAATTGTGACATTTTGAGTTACTTGCGGGTTCAACATTTTCTACAAGGAAATAATGAATGATGAGTAAATGAGATGAGACAAAAAATGCTTTTCAGAAACTGACTAGAACTGAAAACAATTATCTAAATTGGTATTTGCCATTTTTTAAAATCAGGACGGCTCTGAATTGATTTTAAGTACTGTTAATATGTATTTGTATCGTTAACTTAATGCCCATGCGTATGATTGAAATATTTATGAATCGCAACTGCTGTTTCCCCCACAAGCAACAAATATGTTGGTAAGAGAGCTTGAACTGTCATAAATTTTCCTGTTGTAAGAAGAGATTTTTGAGTATTGCAATTGCGAGTTACTTGAATATGATTCATGTATGTAATCTAAGTATTCATGTTTGTTTGAAGCTTCTTAATAAAAAAGGAAATTCTTCCAAGCAAAGGAAGATGAAAAAAAAAAATTAAAACTTTTCGTCAGTTTTATCACAATTTATGATTAATTTCACATTTTCTTGATTACAATTGCATCATGTGAAATGTGAAAATATCCAATTTAAGTAGATTTCATCCATTATTTAGGCAAGGATTTCTCGTTTTGGTATGCGAGATTCAATTTCAATTTCATTTTTTAAATATTTATGCAAAGCAATCGAACTTTTATCAAAAAATATCTTTCATCTTATCATCATGCGTTTAACGACGCTTTCAAGCAACCAGTCAATTAATATCTTACGTTTATATTGTTATTCTTTCTTAACATTCAAAAACACTCTAAAACTACATTTCTGGGAAATTATCTCAGTTTTTCTTATCAATGAATAGCTCAACGAACAATTTCATCCAACTTTTTACTTGGGTTTTCTTTTCTTTTTTTGGGTAGAATAATACTTTGATTATAATTATTTTAAGTGAGTTAGGTGCGTAGGAGAAAACGCAAAAAAATTCATTTTGTGCAGATTTTAAAGATACAATTTAAGGGTTTGAAAAGGTTGGAAAATTTCAGAAAAGTTTTCATGTCAAAACTTTTCCTGAACGCTTTTCTCCTATTACGACTTATTCAGTATTTCAAATTCTCATCAGAAATTAAATAAAAAATCAGAAATATTGCTTTTAAGTTTGCTCAACAAATTTCACTTCTGCACATTTAATTTTAATTTTCCTTTTTTTCTTTTTCCTTAAAAGATAAAAATGAGTTTCTTTGTTTGGTTTTTCACCAAAACTTTGATTTATTGTTGTTTGGTTCCATCGCTTTTAAATATTCGCCTACGAATCACCGAGTTGAGTTGCAACAAGATTCAATGGCAAGTTACATGAATCTAAATCATTTTCAGCACCACTTTCATCACCTGAATCACCAACGTCCTCGCCGTTTCCACTACCTTCGCTTTGTACTGGAAATTGTGAAGCACGTAAGAACTGGTAATGATGCTGCAAATATTTGTACAATAACAAAAAGAAGTTAGAAAAATGTTTCGAAATCTATTTATGGTCACTTACAGGCATAGCGAATTGAGCTGCACCACTTGTGCCACCTCGTGCTAAAGCTATTAACAAATTATGATTTTGGAGAGCAGCTAAATCTGTTTTAGCACCATTGTCTTGATCCTGTTCAGGGCTTTCTTGATTTTTTGACTCTGTTAAATAATTGAAATTTATCAAATTAATTAAACATCAAACACAACTTGATTGTCAAACTCACTTCTTCGATTTGATTTGTCACCCTTTGGTCGTCGTCGACGAGTATGAATTGTATCTCGTCGCATGGTATGTGGACGATTAACGCCATGTAATTTAAAGTACAAACCACACGCATTACAAACCATTTCGCCACGTAAGTTACGACGCCAAATCGTTGTTGTGGTTGTACCGCAATTTGTACAAGACAAATCTTTCTGGGAGCTTTGCTGATTATTGTTGGTATTCTTCGGACTGTTGTTGTTGTTATTGTTGCCTTTTGTTAAGTCATCCGAGCCAGTCCATAAATGGTTTCCAGAAGTATCACCAAGATCGCCAGAACCTGCTGCAAGTGGTGATGCTCCACCAACTTTCTTACCCGATAAATCTTGCAATCCAGACCTACTTGGACATGTTTGCTTTCGACGACCAGTTTGTTTTTGAGAACCCTGAAGACATATTCAAATGTTTTAACATAAATTATTAAAGTAAGCATAAATGAATAAATAATTTTAAGTACCTTTAAAAGAGCCATTGGTTGTTCGATCGCCGAAGGCAAATGAAGTTGTGGTGAAAAAGGAATTCCCAAAGTTCTACAATTTATCATCTTACGAAGCAATTGTGTAGCTTCATTTCCTCCATTTACTAAGAAAGAAAAATGCAAAAATAAATCAAATTATTTCAATTGTTTTCTAAAAGACAAATCGAAGCACTTACATTGAGAATGTTGAGCTAAAGCTTGCCATAACTGATCAGCAGATTCAAAAGCTTGTTCATCTGAAAAATTAC
Source organism: Clunio marinus (assembly GCA_900005825.1). Classification (NCBI taxonomy): domain Eukaryota; kingdom Metazoa; phylum Arthropoda; class Insecta; order Diptera; family Chironomidae; genus Clunio; species Clunio marinus. The sequence continues at coordinate 1,343,380 of CVRI01000055.1, forward strand.
TTTCTGGTGTATCGCGACCGATTGGTTTTAAAATTGGAAGATTTTTATATTCTTCATTATCTTCTTGAGACGAAATGTCCATTTGAAGACGTCCTGAATCTGAACTGTCGTCAGATTTCTCGCTCATGTGGTCATTCTCGCCTGAATCTAAAACTTCCTTCTTAATCACCTCAGATTTAATGAGCTGCGGCATCATCGAATTAACAATAGAAAGTGGAGCCATCGAGGCTGATTGAGGGCGTTGTTGGCCGTGTTTATTGTTCGGTGAATCTGAAGTCTTCATTCGCTTCTTACTCAAATCCATTTCTTCACAACTGGGAGTTCGCTTAAGGTTGCTAATTGAATAATCTTGAGCCTGGAATGAATTTTAAAGATTAAAAAACGAATGAAAGAGAATTAATGAAAAACTTACTTTTATCACAGTGGATGTAATACTTTGATGATTATTTTTATTGCTGCTATTGCTATTGTTATTTTGTTCGTTCAAATTTGGTGATTGTGGCTTAGAATTGGGCGGTGAAATTATAACTTTCTTGCCCATATCCATCAGCACGACCGCCGTTTCGAGATGTTGTTGCAACTGGCTGAGATTCTTCACGCTGATCTGAGGTGGTGCAAGCGATGGAGATGTGCGAGTTGAGGATGTCGATGATTGTGATTGCTGTTTAGTTGTGTCTAATGGAATCACAGAAACGGAATTTGCTTCCAAGTTTTGCAAATGAAATCTACTGATTAGAGAGGTAACTGAAGATGATTTTGAGACAGGCGGTGATGAAGTGTCGCTACTTCTACTGCTTGTATTCGTATTATTGCTGGTATGCTGTTGATGTTGAAAATTCAAATGGTGATTATTGTTACGTAATGCCGTTAATGCAGCGATTGCTGTTTCTTCATCGGTAGCTGATGGAGCGGTAGATGATTTATCATTAAATGGTGCTAACAGGTCATCTAGTTTGGCTGACGATTGTCGCATAATTTCCTGTTATGAAAAAAAACAATGAGAAATGATAAAACATTAGTTTTTTAATATTACTTAAGAGCTTCAATTTCATAGTTGAATGTTAAGAAACTTTTGAACTTCAATATTTTATTTAATAACTTTAAAGATTTTCTAAAGTTTAACTTAATGAACAGAAATCAATTTTCTATCAAACGAAACACAAAAAGTTCTTATTAATACAATCTAAGCCTCACCCGTAACCGAAAAAAAAGTAAAGTCGCATGACAATGAAAATACCTTTGCATAGATAATTGATTTCAGATTTCGTGACGTTTTATGAAAGAAAGTTCATTTTCCACGTAACACTTTGGATAAAAAAGAGTTGTTGAAAGCATTGAAATCGGATAATGATTACTTATCGCTGCTCGAATGTATTTTGCAACGAAGGAAAAATATTATAGTTTCATCAGAATAAAAAGAAAAAAATGTTTACATAATCAAAGCTGCATTACATTCAACTGAAACAAATCTCTTTTCTCATATTTGAAGTCATAATGTGATCTCATTTATTGGATACATTAAATCGCTTCCATTGTGTCATTCCCAGAATTTAACAGATGATTGATACAATGAGCAATTTTTATTTCATTTCTCATTAGAAATGCAATATTTAATAAAGTCTCGCTTATGAAACTTCTCAGGAATCATTTTTAAGAACGTTTACAACAGCATTTCAAAAGCCAATCTCCGCATATCTAATAAGTTCAAATTTCTTTACAGTTCTCACTCTTGCTCACAAATAATTTGTTTATGATGAATTTTCTACTTCAAACTCCCTAACACTGATAAATGTAACATTTATAATCACCAGATATCTACATAACTATCTACATGTAAAGTATTTTCGGAGAAAGAAGAAAAATAAAAACGAATTTAAATCAGAGAGCGTTTACAAAATAAAATTGAATGAAGAATGGATCACGAACATTAATTTTTCGTTATGATTTTTTTTTATTTTCTTTCCTATCTTAACTTATAGCGCTTCGACAGATGTGGAATATTTATGTATGACAATCACTTCTATCTCTCAACTCCTCCTAACTCCGCTCGGTCACGGCATAGTCATAATCTTTTTTTTTTCCTACTTCATATGTATTTGTAGCTATAATTTCATACTTCGCGATACATAATGCAATTAACTTTCAATTTTCAATGAAAAAAGAAAAAAAATTTAAATGTGAAGTCTATCGGATCGTATTGCGTCGGATGCTGCTGCTGTTGTTATTGTTGCCTTCATAAACATTCAATTTCACTCTCATTCGACTAAAAACTTGGCTTGTCTCAGCTTGCCAATTTCGTAATTAAACAAAGCTTGCATGTTAAACTTTCTAATAATTATCAGTTAAAATCATAATGATCTGATGATAATGATGATGGCTGCTTGTAATGATTTTGAATTTTTGGGATTTAAATTCAAGTTTGTGTGAAGTAAAGAAATGAGATTCAACAATTAGATACTAGATGATCGTGCGCGAACACATGTAACATAATGTAGTGAAGATGACTGACTTCACCATAAGAAACCATATGGCTTCACTTAAGCTCCCTATTTCAATTATTTTGTCTCTGATGATCATAAATCACAGCGAGTCAAACATGAAAATCCCGCAGATTCATGAATCTAAGTATATCGAGAGTGTCTTGTGTCGCACGAAATTCCCATTCCTTAGCTTGTTTTTTTCGTGTCGTTATTTCTTTTTTATATTTTTTAGTTTTCTCTTAAATATCATTCTTCTTATGTGCCACAATAACGATGCGTGAATAATTTTCAGAAGTGATTTTGCAACTGAAGCATGGAAATTCGTAAAACTATGCTCACTCAAACTAATTGCGAGAGTTGAGAAATTCAAATGAGAGATGGACATTGAAGATATAATAGAAACGAAAAAATGTAATTAATAAAATGGTAATAAGACGAGCATAATATGAAAAACAAAAAAATGAAAAGTTAAATGTAAAAAATGATGAAGCAATGTATGGTAAATTACACAACTCTAAGCATCTTCGTGCAAATTATTTAAAGAAGTAAAAAAATGAAGGAAAATTCACGAATGTTATCAAAAAAACGCACGATAAGCGAGACTAAAAGCAAACAAGCTCAAGTTAACCTAAGCAAACAAAACTCGACACGAATAAATAAAGTTTTTTCTCACGCTCGCTGTCACATTCCCACCTATTCGTTTTCTTCTTTCTTTTCATTTATTTATGCTTTTCGGTATCAAATAATATAATTTTTGTTGAATTAATGATAACATTGTTTGGCATCAATTTGCTCAACGAAACTTCTTTTGTATGTTAAGTGTTAAAAATCCCTCAAAATCATAAAGTTATGACTGACTTAAAGTGTTTTTGTTTGCCTTCAAACTAAGATAAATATTGAGTAATAACAACAATTCCAAATGTTGACAAAAAAAAGTGTGGAATACTTTTTGATGCCATCTGGCTTCATTCTTTCATTCACCAAAATATGGTGCAACCACTGTCCTTGATTATTGTTCAAGTTTATAAGGAACAGGAAGGATGTGGCATGTTTCATCTCACTTTACATTCATCGAAACCAAAGTGTAAGTGAATACTTTATGCCTCATATCATTCGTTGGCATTGGATAAAGAAAAGTTCAAAAACATCTTACGACTAAAGAAGGAGGGAATCATTAAAATTGCAAATTGTTTTTTACATTGCAAATGTGTTAATTATACCTTAGCATTTAAAAAAATTTTTTTACAAAGTAAGACTGACAGTTCATTGAAGAAATTCCAAATTCTACTGCTATCAGTAATTGACAAGGCTTGATCGAATTCCAAAACCGGTTTCTTTCATTTCTTCTTGACTTTGAAGCTCAAAACACCTTTTATTGTAGAATTTTATTCACTGCTTGCTTCCCACCTGACACTTTAATGAAAGTTTAACAAAAAAAAAGTGGCGGTAAACAGAAATTCCAAAACTCTATATAGATAATACACAATTTTACGCTTCACTATCAACTGCCAGTTGATAATTTATATACACAGTCTCACTACCGAAGTCTGCAGCTGTGAAGTTTTGTTCAATAAATTGACTTATTTATGTTTATTTCCTTCGATCGTTTTAAGCTTATATGTCAACATGTTCAGTAAGATCAATCAAACTTAATTAAACATTTGAAGAATGATCCCATGTTATTGTTTTCCATTTCGTAATTATTTGAAAGTAGATAATTGTAAACTATGTGCAATAATTTATCTCATTAAATCTCAGCTTAATCCCATTTTTGTTTTGTAAGTACTTTCGATGTTTGAGTGATTTGAAATGTTGCTAAATATCTATGATTATTTTTTCCAGGGAGACGACAGTTTACTTTTCTTTCTTTTGAGAGTTTCTTCAAATTATTTCGAAAATAAATTCCCGATGCTGCACTAAATGTCGAACATTTATTACTCATAATTTGTTCATTAGTTTGCACAATAAACTGGCAATGTTGCTGTTTTTATTTTTTTTTGCATTTCGTTTTCCGAAGCGAGAAAGGAACGAGACATGCAGACAACGATGATGAATGAGATTGCACAAAACTCTCTTTCCGTGTGCGCAATTACGTCTTCCATCTGTGACCTAATGATTTTTTATATATCTCGTTCATGTGTCGTTATCGTTAAGTTTCTTTCCATTGAAACTGAAGACGATTGAAGAAGGAAACGGCAACAAAATTTAACACCCAACAGCTGCCAAATAAGTCGCTTTGTTAAGGCGTGTGTGTACATGTTAATGTATACAAAAGCTAGTTCTTTAATCGTCTGATCCATTCTTGATGTTTTCTTAACAAAGTTATCGTTCATTCCTTTAAATACAAGGCATCTGCATATATCTTAAAACCAATGCACTCTAACATTGTAGCGTAAAAAATTTAAAGTATCAAATAAAGTTAACAATATTGGATATAAATTGAAATGAATGATGTCGGATATAAATTATTTTGCACTCTTTTTAAAAAATTCATGTCGAGAAGATTAAATAAACAAAATATTGTGCAATGAGAAATGACGAAGTTGGCAGAAATAAAACGAAAGAATTTTCTTTCGAGAAAAGTTCGTGACTTTACTTCAATTGTTAGATTTATTAGTCTTCCCCACCTCATAGTTAATAAAATGTAATCTTAAAGCAGAAAGAGAGTTCAATATGGTTTTCATTTCTCGTTGATCTTTTACAACTACGTTCATGCCGCGCACATTTGTAGTTCATGTAAATGTGCAAATTTTAAATTCAACTTTTCTTCATCTTTTTAGTTAAATAAACAAATTGTGTGAAATTAGACAGATTGCATTTTGTTGAATGACAAAAAAACAAGAATCTATCAGTTTAGCCCTTGATATAGTGTGGCTAATGTAAATAGTTTGCAAAAATGCTTTAGCTGTTTGGCAATAGCAACAGACTTTATTATATACATTTTAATTCATTTGTAATGTAAGCTTAGCTGTTCATGGCAGTGCAAAATTATTTGTTTAATATTGACTTTTGCACTGTTTACATTTATTGTGACTTCGATGCATTTAAGTAAAAGAAAAACGTACATCTGGTAAATTACAATATCGAACATATCTAAATTCTTATGTTGTTTCATAACACTCTGCCACTCTGAGATCCAGGATGTTTCATTATTTCTTGTACAGTTTAGTCATTCAAGTCAATACTGGCAAAAGAAATTGTTTAAATGTGATATTCCGAGTGAGATCGCAGACAACGACGAGATGTCATCGATCATCGTTCATCGTACATATATAAGAACTTTCTTAGAGTGTGTAATATATTTTTCATCTTTTGATCATGTTTGAATAAGTAAACATCATGATGAGACTTCACTCAAACCATATTTATCAGAGACGAAAGAAAATATTTTCTGTGATGGAAAATTTTCATGAAAAAACATTTTCCTTTTTACATGATAATTTTAGCAACATTTTTCAGGTCACAATTCATTTCTACATGCAATCAGTCTTTGCCAACAGCATGCCAGCTTTTGCCAACGCATTTTTGATGAGTCTTTCTGCGAAAATGCATTTCTTTTATAATAAAATGCGATCGTTAAAAAACAAGAAGATTTTCTTCATTTATTTCTCTTTCCGACAATCACGCTTAGTAATCTGTAATCCGAGAACAAAGCTCTTGGTCTGACATTTACATCTATCTATTCATTTATATTTATATAAATATAAATACGAGTATGTATAATATCCGAGGGTAATCACACAACAGTACTATGATGATGTTCTGGGTCATAAATTTAATGCATCTTAATGAGATGAATCTTTGCACTTGTGGCTTGCACATATTACAAAATGTTACTAATTTGATTCACTATAGCGCCGTTTTACTCGCGAACTTGTCTTACTCATTTTTTAATGCAACTTTCGGTGAATTCGCTTAAAGCGGAATTGCATTTTGGTTGATTTTTAATTTCGTGTAATTTTCTCATTCCTTCTTTTTTCTTTTATATATTATTAAATGTTAAGTAGCCAAACATTGTCTGTATTCTCAACACTTGCAGAAAAGTGGCAATAAAAAAAAGCAGCTACAGTTATGATGATGAATTATTTATAGCAAGAGAAGCCCCGTGTAGGCAGATTTTTTTTTGCAGTTTAATGCACCTTTGGACAATGCCATTGGATGAAAACACTGGAAAATTATGATGTCGATTTGACCTTGTACTCACAGTTCATATTCATACGAGAAAAGTTGCTGTGGTAACAATGAAGTTCATCTGTTTAAAGTTTCCGGAAGAAACTCCAGTGGCGTTATAATTTCTGAAAACATCGACATAAGACGAGGTTTGAATAACAACACAGCACGATGCAAATTGCATTCACGCAAATTCAATTTGCTTAATTCCATCAATCTTGATGGGTCTGTCTGTATCCGTGAAACTGATCATTTGCTCGTAAATTATAAGACAAACAATAATCAAAAAATTTAATTGAAGAATCATCTTAAACAAATATATTTAGTTGAACTAAGAAATGATGTCATTGACATGAAATGATCATCACTGTTATATCTTTTTCTTCGATGCATTTCATGTCCGCATGAACATCGTGCATTAGAGAGTTTAAATTCCAAGTCTTAGATATTTATCTACTCACATAAATTTTTGTTTTTGTTGAAATTATCATTCTGTCATTCATATTGCAAATTTTCTCTTAAAAACTACGCTCGATTGCATTTCAAACGAGTTAGATAAAAATATAATTTATGAACAAAAATCGAAAAATTTAATAAATTTCAATTTGTATGAGTTGCCTGCATTCGAGTTTAGTTGAAAGAGATAAAAATTCCCCAAGTTGTTTGGCATGACTGCTTTTTCCACGGTGACTTTAACTAAATAGCTTTATTTTAAGATATTTGAATTTCGAATAAGCTTTATTAATAGAAAGAAATGATTAATCTGGATTTAATTTACTTAAACTTTAATACTCCAGCTTATAGAAAGTTTTCTTTTCCCTTTTCTTTCGAGTAAGTATTTTATCTTAAGATCGATAAAATTATTAAAATGAAAGGTCATCGAAAGACATTTGTCACGAGCAACTGCACTAAAACAATCAGACATTAAATGACTTTTGCAGTGTCAATGGAAGTGTTAAAATTGTTTGAGTCTTTTTCAACTTTTTCTTCTTTTCTGCATATTCAGATGGAAACAAAATTACTTATCCGGAAGTAGTCAAGTCTAAGTTAAAAGGAAAAACAATAACAATCATTGATTTAATATAAAACGTTTTAAAATTTATCATGTTCCTGAGTTGTAATCATAATTATTTACAATTGCAGTGTGAAATGCAAATAACAGGCATGTACAATTTTTAATTTCATTTCTGCCCACATTTATATCTGATCATTTGTTATTAAATGCATGTTGCTTGCAATCGAGATAAACTTTCTGTTTCAATGCTCAAAAATTCACCGAGATGTTTATTCGTTAGTGAAGTGTTGATATGACTGAGGAAAGTCATAATCTTCAACTAAATTTGCAAATATTTTTAGTTAAGGAACGACCATATTGAAATCTTTTCTTTTATTCTTATTTTGTGTTTTTTTTTCCATTTTAAATAAATCATTTATCATTCACTTTATATTCTCAACACTCACAGACCACAGTTCTTTTTTCAAAAGATATACAAGAACGAGACAAAGCCCCCAGAGAGTAAGCATATACGTACTTTGCGGTTAATTAACTTGAATTTCAATCTAACGAGATACTTGAATACAAACACTTAAAATGAATCAAATACCTTTTCAACGATCAATGTGTTGGATATTAAATTTTGAAGATTGAGAAAAATAAACTTTTATTACAAACACATTCATCGTGGATAGATATTTATTTATTCGTGACATCACTTTATCTCCTTCACTGCTCACATTTGAATTCACGATAAGCACATTAAAGGAACAGTCAGAGAAAAAATCTTCTAAAACGACACGTCATTGACATTTTATCCAAATGAATAAGCCAGAAATTTTGTTTTTTATCTGCGATGTTCGTGGTAATTTACAGAAAATCACGAAAATAGCGTTGAAGGCAAGAGAGAGAGAGAGAGTAAGCGAGCGAGAGAGCGTAAGCTATACATCATATGTTAAGATTTTCTTCTGATTTGACTCAAGACTCTCACATGTGTCTTACTGTGAGGCCTCGCATGAGTCATTGGATTTCTCTGGATTATTCTCACATTGTGCGTTGACGAATGGGAGACAAACACAAACGAAGAGATGGAGGAAGCTAAAATCTATTTTTCAAAAGCGCGCTTCACTTTAATGTGTTCATTGTCATTTAAGATTTGAACTGGCTTTGCCTGTTTGATGTTTTTATTCATTGTTAAATTCTATCAACATCCACGTTTGATCATATGGAGGTTAGTTGAAACAAACCCTCAACTCATGACAGTACAATAATATAACAAATACCATAAAGTGAAATATATTTCACACTGGAAAATTTACATAGAAAACTACATGAGCTGAATAATAAGAGAATTTATTTAAGTTCTTTTTTTTTGGGTAAAAAGAAGCCGGTCGGACGATGATAATGAATTCGAGAAGTGTACTGACTGAGATGGAACGAATCCAATGTCAAGAAACTCAAATGTTGTTGAAAAACGAAGAAGAGTTAAAGAGAGAAAAAAAGCAGAGGTTGAATTTGGAGTTTATATGGAATTAAGATTGAAATCAAATCACAAAAGTTTGCAGTTAGCTTTGCTATTTCTTTTTATTGATAAATAATTACGTCTAGCTTTCCAACATGTATTTTATCATACTCAAATATGGAGAAAGAGTGAGAGAGAGGGAAGTCATTTCTTTTTATTGAACAACGTAAATAAATTGTAAACGTTCTCTATGTAATCGAGCTTTGAAGTCATCAAAAGTTAATTGAAATTCTTCCATCATCGTCATCAACGACTTCTTGATAATTGCGAACGCAATCTATTTGTCAATATCTTTCGTGTTTTATTATCTGATAGATATTTGATTTCTTAAGAATATGATGTGTGACGCTTCTACTTAAGATGATGATTGGCACGTAAAAGAAAAAGTCGTCAATTTAATGAAGTTTCGTGTTTCAAATAAATTGTTGTTTACAAACCGGAGAAATATCACTTCGAGTTAGTAATTTTTGCGTAAACACGGCACAGCTTGTGATTGCAGTTACTGATTTGACGTGTTTCAAGGTTGTTGACAGTTGTGTTGTTTACCTTTATCCCTATGACTCAATTGATGCCATTATTAAAATCATGATTAACGAAAATAAGAGTCGAATGTCTGATATTTCAACATTCCAATCTTCATTCGCTTTCGAGATGTACGAAAGTAACAGCAAACCTAATGGTAAAATCTCTGGAGGTTGTTAAGAGCCTCCAAAAACATTATGATTGATTACGGTCGGAGCTTTGATTGATGGTCTTTTTTAAAAAACCAAAAGAAAAAAATGATTTCGAGACTAAATTTTTTTCGTTCCTTGAAAACAAACAAAACTTTTTCAAACTTACTAGTTCAGTATGAGTTCAAATGAACAATCCTTCAACTGTTTCTAGATGAGATGCAGTTGTCAGATTGAAAAGTATATAAAAAGAAAATTTAGGTTAACCATTGGGGTTAATGTAAGCAATCATGCGTAATCAATAATGTTAACGAAAATTGTGGGCTCACAGAGCGATATCGATAACTCAATGCTATTTTGTATTATCAAATTAAAAAAAATGTTCATTAGTTTTTGTTTAAAGAAAGCCACAATCGTGAAATAAACATTATTACATACTAACTACAATTTATGATGCAATTAAGCTTGTGATTATTCAGCACGATATCAAATATGAATATGTTGGCAATGACAGTAGTGTGGGTTTTTTAAATGACTCAACTCATACAACACCTATGTAGCTATATGAAACATGCTCTTTCACGGTGATAATTACAGTACAAGATTTTACAATCTACATTTGAATGTATGATAAATTCAGATCTCATTCGCGTGATTACTCATTTTGTAGAATGATAAGTCACATTTTTCTTTGTAAAACCTCAACTCAAATATATACAGAACAACCTTCGAGACTACGGCATGATGAAATCTTCTGTTTTGAAAAGCTAATGAACCCACGTTTAGTATCATTGAGACATCATTGAAAGGCGAATAGGTTTGACGTCAAAGTCAAAAATTATCTAGAAAGATATTTACTGTCTTAACAACTTATCATCGTTTCTCATAACTGATTAGATGAGAGAACAAGAACGAGTTTTCTGACATCTCGATAATTACATTTGATTCACTTTTATCTTAAATAAGACGAGCTTCTTTACTTTTTTTTCTTTTTTCATGAAAATAAGATCGCTGACAGGTTCAAGGGAGATTTTCCCAATCGTTCTTACCCAACCATATTTTGCTAACAATTTTCAACAATTTTCTATTTAGAAATATGTAGAAAGAAATGAAAATCTTTACACATGTGTTATAAATTATTTTTAGTTGAAGCTGATATGTATTTTTCATTCATGATCGTCAGTTGGAAACTGAAGCGTTACTGCGAATGGGGGAGGACAAGCCTTCTTAAAAATATTAATTAAAATTCTGTCGTTTTTGGGTGAGAGAGGAAAAATTGTTAAGATCACAAAGTTGAATGATGAAAGCTCGTCGAGTGATACTTACGAAATATTGAAATTAAATCTTTGAATACCACCGCTTCGAGATATATTTATAGTTTTAAGGCTATGTAGATTACATTTTATATGCACAGTAGAAAATTTATATCAACTGAAAACAGTTTTAAGTGTAAAATCATAAAAAAAAGTGTTTCAACAAAATGTTGCTAATAATATCGCAACATCTTTTGTTTTTTTTATTATATTCTTCATTTATTTCATTTTTTTTACGTCTCGACTCGAGAATGATTTCAAATTAATCGATCACATTTGGAAACATGGCTTTATGGCAGCGGGGAAAATGACACGGATAAACAATTACTATACGTATACTTATTTAGCTATAAATTAATCAATTTACCGCCCACTCTAATAAACAGTCACCATTAGAGTTTATATGCGATGTAATGTGCTTTTAAAGATTTGATACAGGCAGCAACGCTAGTTTTCTACAGAACATTAATTAAGTCTTGAAATTCAATTTAAAGAACTCGTTCGGAGATATTGTTGGCAAGGAAATAAAAAAATCAATCTATCGACTTGATGTAATAAAATTATTTGAGAGTCAGCACATCATTGATGAACCTCTCAACAAATAAAAAAAATTCGTTTGATCTCGAATTAGTGATAAAGACTAAAAATAAAGTTTATCTTCGAAACATCTAAAAATGAAAGCGGTCGTTTATTGATGTCACAAACTTACATCACAACGTTTCTGTTCTTTCGAAATCAATCTTTATCGTGAAATTTATGATCGTTCATCGTTTTAAGCATTTGCAGTTGCAATTTTTATCTGTCACAGAACGGAAACTGTGATGGAAAATGAAGACGAAGGAGAAACTTAAAAGTTCCAATCACAGGCAGAAAAGTTATTTTATTAATAAACGTAAAAATTGACAATTAATAATGTAAGTTACTAAAGAATTTATTCTATGCAATATTCATATGTCGCAAAAAACCGGAATAATTTTCCACAATAATATTTACACATACTCGTATGAATTTATATTTCTGCGTCCTCTCTTTCTCTTTACGATGTAAATTGCAATCCAGATGTTTTTGATCTATAAAAAACTATTAATAAACATTAAGATATTCTGAAAAGGCGAGGCGCAACGCGAGCATAAAGTGAGTCAAGAGATAGCGTGGAGTGCACCATGTGATGAAGAAACTTCAACGTAATGTGTAAGAAAAAGAAAACTCTCGAAAACAGAATCATTTTTTTCGTTTGAATTTAATTTCAAAGTTATTTACTGGATTGCTGATGGAAAGGTGAAGCGTAATCAGGCGCGATGATCTTTCGAGTGGCAAAGATTGTATTCAAAAAGCCAACCAGCCATTGAATATTTTCTCACTTTTATCCGACGCCTTCTTTTTAATAATAAATTGAGCTCGGTCGAATGATAAAAATAAATTGCCTGAGCCGCGCATACAAAAGTTTCTTCAGGAAATTGCGCTAAAAAACATCGTTAATTTCTCTATTAAAATTAATGATTATGGATTTAAGATAATTTTTTGGATGATTTTCAGCATTGATAATCATCATAAAGTTTTGAATATTCTGCTAGACTAACCACACAAGCTTTACATTAAAGAAAACATACAATTAAACTGAAACAAGCTAAATATGAATATTTAACAATCCAAAAATCATACATTGATGTCATAAAATCAAAACAAAGTTTCACAATAAAGTTGGTGAATCCCAAAGCTAATTTTTTTCTGTCTCTCTCTCTCATTTTAAGTTAATCAGATGTCGATAAGATGATTTTTAACATCTTGTTATTTTATTTGAAGAAGTATTTGAGTTCTTTGACGTTTGAATCGAATGACTTTGTTGTTAGCTTATGCAAATTATTTTTTTCTTCCTTCTGATAAAATTTTTTTTGCACATGATGATATCATGCAGAAGTTTTGGAGAGACCACTGATTTGCTACCATTTTCACTCTTTAAAATGAATAAAGAAAAAAAGAATTTACTAATTATTAAACAAAAGACGTTTGCTCTTTAAGCTCATTTTTTCTGTATCTATTTAACCCAGCCTAAGTGATTAAATATAGATCTGCTGTCTTAGTATTGATCAATAGCATCGAACAAAAAAATTTTTTTTTTTCTACATGATCTACGAATTCAGCAAACAAAATAGATAAAAATATATAAGTTGAAATCTTGCTGTTAAATTAATAATAATAAAATCTACGACATACTTTTTGAAACATTCTAAACGAGATATTAGAATGATTAAGTTATTGATAATACTTAGCAAAAGATATAGTGGAAGGTGTTCCAGCAAGCTTGACGTTGTTTAATATTCTCCAATCCCTATTTTCAATTTTTAATTTATTGATAACCGTAGATATTTATTTTATATTTCATTAATCAATCAAAGACTTGAAAATCTCGTTCCTGACTCAAAGTATTAAATATTAATGTTTTCAGTTTATGTGCGCAGGTGAGAAGCTTTAAAAATTGAAAAATATTATCATTTTTATGGTAATTTTAACTTTTTGTTCTCTCAATCGCTTTACACTTGAAAGTATTTTTATCTTCGCAGCCGGTTCAAATCAGCACTCAATAAAACAAACTCGACTTAACATTTTGCGTCAAATCTTTGCTTATTGTTGAATAGTCATCATAGTTGCCGGGAAACAACCCACACTAATCTTTATTGTGGAAGAGAAACAAAATCGTGCATTTATACTTTCAAACTGGGCGATTTCCAATTCTTTCCAGTATCACAATTTCCACGGTGATATCATGAAATATTTTTCATTCTCATGTGTTTGTCTTCATACATTCATTTGTTCTAAATTCATTATTTTTTATCACCCGTCACGAAATATTATTTCTAAGAATCTATTTTTAAGCCTTATGCACCAAACCATCATCCATAGAGTGCAGCAGGCACGAGTGTTATTCATTCAAAAAGAAATATATCAAAATCACATGCTCGTTTTATCTATACACATATATGTATGTATATATACAGACATAAAATGTAATTTGCGCTAACGATTTGCAGATTTGCACTTTCATAAACAGCGTAGCATCTTGAAGAAAAAATCTATTTTTGCTCGACATGAAAGCGGCAAGTGCTTAAAGTTCATAAATAATTGAATGCAATGAGAACAAAGAAAATGAAAAGTGCACATACATCTATTCATAATCACACAGGAAGATGCAATGTACATCATATGGTGATTAATATCACACGTCTTTTCTGTATGAAAGAAAACTGAATGTAATTTAGTGTAATTAGTTAGAATATCAATCGTGAATAAGGTCGAAACTCAAAGAGGAAAATTATATAAAGCTCAAACGTTATTAGATCACAGAGTGTATTGAATCATTAAAAGATTTGAAATAATTCATGATATCATACCAAATTAGGAGAGGAAAAATGTAAGTAAAACCAATATCGTTACATACAGTGTCAAAAGAGCGGAAAGAGAGATCGAGAAAATAACAACAAGCAAGCGCTGATCAAAGTACTGAGGTGACTATTCGAGTTTCTATCAAATTCATTCCATCATTATAGATTAATTAACAGAAAGATTTTCTGTCTCTTTTCAAAAGAAGAAGAAAACGTAAAACTTGTCTTCAAATTGAATATTTCGACTGTTCAGAATTAACTTTTTCAGTCAAGCGATTATAATTATCAAAGTTGAAGTCTTCACAATTCATGTATTGAAGTAAAAGCAACCAAAAGAGGAAACAATCTTTTTTTTTCTCACTTTTTTCCTCTCTTGTTATTGCCATAACTGAAAAGAATCGTTTGAGATTATTGTAGCCCACGTTGGTGCCATTCATTTGTGAAGAATGGAAAAGATAAAAATAAGATGGGGGCGCAAAACGAACAAAGTTTGCGATATTGTAAAATTATAAATCATTATTTTGATGAGTTTGCATCAACTTAAGAAAAAAAACTTCTTTCAAAATGAATGACATGTCGTTTAAAACTTTTTTCTTTGATAAGACTTTTAATTTGACTATTCTTGTCTGAATTATTATAATTTTTTATTTGTGATTCCTCAATCAAAAGTGTGAAAAAGCCATACAGAAAATATTATGAAAACACTGCCTTGTGTAATGAACAAAACAAGACAGCAATGAAACTTCTCAAAGCTGTCTTCATATCCGCTTCTGCTCTCTTAAAGCATCATCGGCGAGTGAGTCGCTCTCAAAACACTTTGGCTTTATTGCTGCGACACAATGGACAAAGGTCTCCGCTGCCGTGTATTTTGTCACACCTTGATGAGGGATTTTTAAGAAGATGATAAAGATTAGTGCCATCAAGCGACGGGAGTATTTGAATGGTTGAGTGAAGAAATCCACAATAATTATCTCATAACAACGACGACAAAAAAAAACTTAAATGAACGTCTTTCAAATTATTTTTTATTTTACCAACAAATGTAATTTGCAGCCGGTTTTGTTATCAACTTTGTCAAATCGCTATGTTACGTGTGTGAGACTTTTATTTTTGGTTAAATTACTAACAAAGCTTGAATTTAATCGACAATATTTTTCATTTGATATATCTTTGTGTATCCTCAATGTAGATTCTAATTTGAAAGAGAATTTCATTTAATCTCTGGTATATTTATAACTTGTTCCATCAATGATAATAATTTTAATGGAATCATTTCGGTTAATTATGTTTATGTTTATTACATGAGATGCAAGCATACAAAGTCTTTCAAATTGCAGGGTTGCAAATAACGAACTTGAGTGTTTATCTACAATGTTGAAAAGTTTATTTACATCCTTTCATAAAATATCACTGACCACAAACATGATCAATTTCTTAAAAACTTTTTTTCCTGTTTTAAATAAAATCCATTTATCTAATTAATTTCATTTACACATATTTTTTGTTTTGTTGATTGCTTCTATTCAGTTGATTGTTTTTGCATGAGGCACAAATGAAAGAAAACATTTCAATGTTCCTTGATTTCGTGGCGGTATTCGATTAAGATATGTATTAATGGATTTTTTAGCGTCGCGTGAATGCCTTATCTCACTCAACACTCGCAATTTAAAATGCGCGACTTTAAATCCATTGCTACAGTGATTGCGAACGCTGAAAACGCTTTTTGTTCTTATTATTTTTGTTCACGTGTCAGTGAAAAGAAATAAGAAAAAAATGTTGCAGAAACTGATAGTTCAATGCTATTGTAAATTGAAGTGCTACGTGTTGTCACATCAAAAGCTCACTTCACCGCAAATTGACGCCTTATGAATTACCAATCCAGCAAACAGAGTTACTCATAATATTATTATTTACACGCCCCCGAAAGCGCTCTTAATAACCATCTATTCAATGGCGTTTCCCTAGGCCCTGAAGACCAAGGGGTTGCAACTTGCAACAACTCAACTTCACTCAACAACATTAAATTTCTAGTATTTGACACAAAATATTGAAAAGTGTTAATGAAGATAGAAAAAAAATAAGAAAACAAACAAATTCTGATCAAAAAAAAACTCGTCATTTCAAGATCGATGAGATCAATCAGGTTGTGTTAACCCCTAGGTGAAACACACCTTTGACCTCATGTTCAATCGAACAATGACAGAAATGTGATCCAAATTGATCTGACGAAGTCAAAACTGAAATAATTAGAAAGTCTTGAATGGGCACTCAGCGGGTTCATTAATTGAAAAAAGACTTTCCAAAGCATTAAAAAATGTTTGTGGGCATTTAAAGGCTCTTAGAAGTTAAGCGATAGCGAGAAGTCATTGTGTGAACCCACACAAACAAGTCTTGGGCAGTAGCAAAGAAAGAAAAAAAAGCTCCTTATTGATTACTAATACAACAATTGTCCATTTATAAGTTGAGAGCAATCAAACTGCAATTGCCAACAGTTGTCTTTTGTTGTAGACCAGATTTGGGTTTAACAATAATGAAAAAAATTTACATGAGAAACATTAACAAACGTGTATAAGAAAAAATATTCAATAAAACTCACAAGCAAACGGAACTTATTGACTGTTTACTCCACAGCTGTTGCGCTTTATTCTTTTATGCTTTAAATCAACCACAATTTTCGGACGAAGCTCAATACCGAAAACTTTACGTCATTAACATTCCGATGTGTTACTCAAGAATTATAGCAATTAATCTCGCATCAACAAACGAAAAGTGTAAGAGAAATTAAAGACAAACAAACTAAAAGAAAAACATAAGAAGCGATCTCAGACGAAAGACCATAAAATAATTTATTTTCAGCTGTTTTGCTGTCGACTCTTTTCGTTGCTCTCCGTTAGATATTTTCGTGACTCAAACGATACAAAAAAAAAGAAACGAAAATTTTCATTGATTATTAGCGCAGATTCGGTTCTTTTCTCGCGAATGTTTCATATGCTTTTTTATTTTTCGGAGAAACCTGAAAATGTGTTTGATTATGAGTCATACCATTTGATCAAGCTTTTTTTTATTGTTATTATGTACGTATCAATGACAACAGTTGAACCATTTTTTTTTACTGCATGCTTGTATTCATTTTAAATAAGACAAAAGACCTTTTTTCTCATTGTCGCAGCTTATCTTTAGATTGATATTTAAAATCAAAAACTTTATTTACATCATGCTGCTTTCATGGATTTATTTTGCGTATGGAACCGGAAATGGCAGACTTCAAAAGTGTTGTTTGTGAGTTTTTTTTGTCTTCTTCTCAACTTAACTACTCAAAGAGTGGGGAAAAGAAATGACAGAATAAAAATGTTGTTAATGAATGGAGTTAAT
Source organism: Clunio marinus (assembly GCA_900005825.1). Classification (NCBI taxonomy): domain Eukaryota; kingdom Metazoa; phylum Arthropoda; class Insecta; order Diptera; family Chironomidae; genus Clunio; species Clunio marinus. The sequence goes on from CVRI01000055.1 coordinate 1,361,282, forward strand.
GCATGTCATCCTGTTTTCTTTCTCGTTTCTTTCATAGATCGTTGGTCAACGTGATTGAATTTAACTCTTACGCTATAAAACAAAACAAATTAAATCTTCTAAATCTGAACGTTACACAACATTCAATTTCCAAACATAAATCGACATCATCTTATACTGAATCTTAATAAAAGCAGCTTTTATATTAAATAATCGATAAATTGAATCCTTCATCTTGATTATTATTAAATTTAGACTTGACAGCACTTGAAGAGAAAAGTACCAGTCGATGGACCACAAAAATGAAGATGAAAAGAATGAAAATAATAAAAATTGAGTCCAATGACAAAAACGAGAGCATTTTTAAGAGCTCACGAGAGTAAAACATCACGTTTTCATTGAGTTAGTCAACCTTTTTAAAGATTTCTAATTCCATCGAAAAAATTTGCTATTAGATATTATTTTTTAGCTTATGTTGATAGAGCGAGACCGACCGAGAACTAGGCCTGCCAAAATAAAAAAGAAGAAAACAAAACTCAATTTCAATGAGATTTCATGAGTTGCATAAGCAATGAAAGAGATCAACTTGATGACATGGTGAACTATTTTGGCGCGGATGATGATGGAAAAGGTCTAATCTAATAAGTAGTATTATGTGAATCACTCTCCCTCTCTTCACTGTTGAACATTCAAAAAGGTTATTCACGATTTTTTTTCTTGTGAAAATTGCGTTCAGATGGATGGGAAACCTTTTTATACATATTTTTTTTTGATGATTTATGTCTTTCACGCTCTCGTCATGGCAGCAACTTTCAATTTCAGACGATGTGGATTTCTTGCTGCTGTTAATATCAATTTAAGTTGCGCAACCTCTAGTCGCCATTGAGTCATTATCTCCGGGCTAAAGCAGAGATAAATAGATAATGACCCAACAATGCTTAGCATACAAGCAAAAATTAAAAGACCTCGTAGAAAACAATAAAAAATGGTAGTGAGAGAGTTGATTTTGATCTCGATTTGCGTTTACGCAGCAACATTTCCTAAGTAGAAGAAACAACGACGAAATATTACATGAAGTTTTGACTGCGGGAACTATTATTTAATACCCCACAACTACTGGATACCAAAAGAAGTAATAGATCTAAAATTTAATTTAAAAATTTCTGATATTAAGCAAGAAAATCATTTGTGAATCTGATCCACTTTCATTCATTTGTAATCTTCATTTTGGACATCAATGTTGACATGATTTTATGTGCTTTACTCAATTTTTAATTGCCTCCTGTTCTCAATTTGGGAAATGAGCTTAAAAAAAGATTGAGAAAACTTTCTCATGAAGTTAGAAAACATTTTGCATTTAATTAAAAAGCAATGTTTCGATTAATGCATTTAGCAATTTGTAGGCATCTTAAGAAAAACGTTTTTCCATCTATCCGATAAACTGAACAGTAAACGTGAGACATTATTCAACAGTAGCTAAATACAATAAATCGATTTTGACTTTAAAAACGGTCGAAAAACTATACGAAGAAAATTAAGCGCTTTATTTGCGGTTGAAGAGAAGGCAATTATCCACGTCCATCCATCGCGTTCGAGAGTAATTGCTGAATCGTTATTTTTCTTATATTTTTTGAAAGATGATTTGGTGGACTTTCGTAATCGCGATTATCTATTTGCTTCAAAGGTCAAATGACCCATTATGTCGATTCGATACATTGTAATTGTATGATGGAGATGAAGAGTTAAAAATGTTGTTATAAAGGTTAAATTGATGGACAGTATGAAGTGAATGATTGTAAGAAAATAAAAGTGACTTAGATGTTCAGATCAAGATTGATCCAAAATTAATATAACTAAAAGATCGATTTAAACTCAATCTCGTCTCTTTTTTTGCCTTCGCTTATTAACAATTAGAATCGAGTTTCTTTTAATCTGCTTATGGCATAATCTTCATGGTCGATCTTTCGTTTCCATACAATATAAATTATGACACAGGAAAGGAACATAAACATAATTTCTGGAGAAAAAAAAGCTAAATTTCCACTTTGCATATTACAATCGCAACTAATTATAAATCGTTGTTAGATAGCACTGATTAATGTTGACTATCACATTTCCCGCTTAACACAATAAGGAAACTTCTCTGCATTTTCTAATTATTTGAAAGTTTATGAGAAAAAAATAACAAATGAAACTTGATCCGAAAGTGTTAGATATTTATCAAATAACTCATCGCATTTTCTGGATCACCACCAATTATTTAAATTCAAATGTTTTTTATATGTTCAACATTCAATATAAACATGAAAATCAAGTAAAAATTATTAATATTTTATTGCAAATAGACAGATAAGTAATAAAAGAATCGTCCGGCGAATTACGTTTGCAAATAATAATAATCAAAGTTATGAAACAGCTAAACTTGGTACTGATGAGAATGAATGAATAAGTGAACGAGAAAATTAATTTTTTTATTAGTTTTTGCAGTATCTTCATTGAAATATGTATGCATAATAAATGGTAATAATATGCTGTTAATATTTTTATTGTAATTGTTATTTAATCTAGTTTTAGTTCTTAAAGAAGGAAGGAATGCAAGAACAAAAATGAATCTTTGCATAAATTTATAAAAGTTTTTTTCGCTTTGATATTCTGATGACAAAAATAAAAAAACTTTCTTTTATTTACAAGGAAATGCTTTGCTCGGATAAGAAACATCAGATGTCAATTATTTTGACTCACAGATGAATTGAATAATAAATAAGTTAATGAAGTTCAAAAGAAAACTCACACAAAGCTCACATAAATCGTTCATGTGAGATGTATAATGGGAAGAAACAATTCGATTAACTCACCTGTGGTGTGCCATTTAAATTTGAGGTAAATTGCAAATAATCGACGAGAGTTTTATGTGTCTGATGTGCAACTTGACGAAACCGATGACACGAATCTAACTGATCGCGACATTTGACGCACACTATTGGCGGTAGTCCGTCATCTGGTGATGCCTGGAAGTAAACAAAAGATAGGTAAATTAGTTAAACATACATAACATGACATCGATGTGTATTGTGGAGGCTGTGAAATTGAATTATGCAAATTGCATGCTTCGTGTTTGAGCTGACGTTCCGCTTCAATTGAAGTAATTGTCAATTATGATTAATTAACTTATTGCCTCTTGTTAGCCAACTTCATCGCCTTTTTTTCTTTCCTACTTCTTCATCAATTCGCAATCTTCTCATTCTCTTCACTTTTTATGTTCGCACATTTTTGCGGTTCGTTTTTCATCTGCATCCTCGCATCTTATGTTGTTTTTCATCACTTTCTTTACTAATTTTCAATTTAAGATTTTGTAGAAGGCATTGAATGGAAACGAGGAAGCATAAATTATCACTTTGCGCGAATTCTGAACGTCGGCACAGTAATACTACAAACAGACTCATGCGTTTCATGCTTCTTACTCGCATGTTATGAGTTTTTATTGTGTACATGTGCTTGCTATATTTAAACAAAGCTCTTATCTTTATTCATCCGATGGATGTGCAAGTCGCGATATGTAATAAGTTGTTATTATCATTCATTAAAGAATATTTCATTATTTGTAAAATGCAAATAATTATACATTTTACACCATTTACAGAATAGTTTTACAAGCAAATTTTCTCTTCAAACATTTTATTTATATTGAAAATTGAAAATGCTAATTTTTTCAAGTTTTTTAATATCCACTTAACTATAACTTATAAAAGAATGAGAATTTGTTATGTGTTTTGTCTGTTGCTGCTACCTTATCACGACTTCAAAGACTCATTTTTTCATTCAAATTTAAATCAAGTATCTACTTATTATCTCTAACCTTTAGAAATCACTCAATATAAGAATTGTTCACGAATTATAATAATTAAGCATAAAGAAAGAAAAAAAACATTTTCATCAAATGTAATAACTTCATGTTGCGTCGCTCAATTACCATTTCAAAAAATATTTCTCCACGAAAAACTCAGAATTCAAAAAGAGAAAAATGGAACTTAAAATACAAACTCAAAAATTGTTTCTTATAAATAAAAAAGTAAATCTAATTGATTTTTTTTTCTGCTCTGTATATAATTAACTGTCACACAGTCACGTTTTGATACTTTTCTCTCCATGTCTTGTTGTTTTGCATTCGAAATATAAACGTCCAAAGAAAGAAAAAAAATAACAAAAATATTTAAATCAATTAAAATAAATTCATTTTGTATAAAAAGTGCTCTGCACAATTATTTTTCTATTTAATTAGATTGTGTAATTCTTTGTGTGTGCTCTGCCATACATGTTCGATTGAAGTGATGATCGAGAAATCACAGAATGAAGTATTTTGATTTCTTGACATTGCTTAAGTAATTTTTTTTTATAGTAAATGACAGCATGAAAGATTTTTCATTTTAATATTGCTTTCATATGTCACAATGGCAAGAGCATGCCAATACATCATGTCAGGGCGAAAGTTTTTTTACTTATAACAAACTTCTGTGTCAACTTCTTCAATGAAATCTAATCCTTGATTCAACAACGCTTGGACATTTCAATGTTCACTACATTGAATGTTATTTTAAAAGAAATTGTAACATATTTATGTTCCGTTCAGGACGTGACATGAAAATATTTTATTATTTGAATAGAAACATTCAATTCATTTCAATTGAACAAAGTTCAATGAGTTAATCTGAAAACTGTCATCTGAAGATGACAATCTCAAGCAACGCACGATTTCTTGCGTAACGTGGAATTGTTCATGTTTTCAATTACAGGGTTTGGAATTGTTATCAACTTTTTTTTCTTTCTTACATTAATTGTGAATGAATTATCGATTTCTTCACATTCTGCTTTTAATTTCAAACCCGATATGGATCGAAATGAAGAATAAATAACACTTTTCTTATAATTTTTTAATTTGAAGAGCAAATGAGGTTTTCTTGGGCGATCGCTGCTCCATATAAAGAGATGCAAGTCTCATCATGCATAAAGAATTTTCAATTTCTCTTTTTTATCATAGAAACTTTTTCTTACGATAACAAAGATCGAACGTAAGTTTTCATTTTTCCTCTCAGAATTTTCTGTTTACAAAAATATTAAATCTGAAATTATATTTTAGATTCGTTTCACATGTTGTGCTATGATCCTTGACATTTTTCTCTTATTTTTTACGCTAATAATAGTTTCGAAGCTCGGCAAAGATTACTACTGACTACAGTCGTCTCATCAGACATTTGAAGCTTTTGATATTAGAAAATGTAATTTTCTTCCGTGAATAGCAACCATAATTCAATCAATTTGAATTTCATCTTTCCACTCGACTCTTCGAATGATATTAATGCAAGTTTCTCTTTTTGTTTATTTTGTTGCAATTCCCCGTCTTCTGCATAATACTTTCAAGATTCAACCATAAAATAATTTTGTCATCATCACTCATCAATTGTAATAAAAATTGAAAATTATTACAAAATAATTTAAAATATTTTGAAATGCTTTAAAGTTTATCTCAAGTTGCAGCAATAACGAGGTTGAGATTTATGATAAAATTTTGTATCAAATGCTAGTCAACATGGGCCTAGCAGCTCTTAAAAAGTCTTCACTCGTGATCTACGATCTAAGCCAATTGTTATAGATTTGCCAATTTGGCAATCCAATTTTGGTTGTTGGATTGTGTATCGGCGTTGCAAGAGTCAGATTGCTCCAAGCATTGCATTACATTCACACATACAAATAACGTTTCAAATGATCGCAAATGATTAAAGAAAACACGAAGCTTCAAAAGCATTTGATACTTAAAATTATTTGATTTTTGTTATCTTTCATTGACTTTAAGCCTTTCAAAGTTACATCGAAATTTATAAGTGCACTCGAAACACTCGAAAACTGTTAAGTGAGAAGTTTCAAGTTCAAATGATCAAATATACATTCACATCAGTTGATTGTAGGTGCGGGAAATTATGCAAACTTCATGCATCAACTCATATCAGTTCATTTTTGCGTTTCCAGTTTCAAAACGAATAAACAAAACAACGATTTTACCGTTTGTTGATAATTCGACTAGTTGAAAGCTTCTACATTAAGCAACATTATTATAGAATGATAGCCGAATTTCCTCTGTACCGTTAGTAATTATTGTTTATTGTTTATCAAAAAGACCTACTTTTATATGTTTCTAAAAAAAGATAAAAAGCGAGGTAAATTAATGTTGTTATGCTAGATAAATATATCTAGTTAGATTAATAGCCTTGATATTCCTATTTGGTTTTATCTCTCGTCGAGATTTAATGATTTTTCCAAAGGTTAGATCATAATAAGCTTCTCTTCAGTTCAAATCACGGGGCCGAAGTTGAAATACAACAATAAGTACAATCGAAGAAAAAAACTTTACGAAATCTCATATATGACGAATATAGAGAAAGAAATGACATAAAATGTGCGAAAGAGTTAATAACAACTGTGAGTAAGAAGAAAAGACAATATTGAAAAAATCAAGAGTCTTTCTGATGAATGAAACTCATTGATGTACAAAGTTGTTACTCACTTGAGAAATGTTGAAAAATATTCTTTTGAGAAGACATTTTCAACCTTTTTTCGCTGATATTTTTCATTGCGAGAGTGCAAAATGGAAAATCAACGTCGTTAAAGTTCCACAGATATCGCTTGATTTGTAAAAACTCCATTCATCATGAATTGAAAACAGAGTAAGTATTTTAGGTGTCACACGCTAATCATTCACGGCAATTTTTCTTTACATTACTCTCAAAAGCAATCAATTCATTTCACTTGCGCAGTAACGACTCTCTTGTTGTCATAAAAATCCTTAACGTGTGTGAATATTACGACGCAAACAACAACAACACTTTGCTTAACCTTCAATCAATGCATGTTTTTGTACGAATAACAAAAAAAAAGTATCAAATATAATAACATTAGAGATATAAAACATGTAGGTAGTTATGTAACATATCTCGAATAATTAACGTTTCATTATTTTCCTTTTTTATAATAGTTATACATTTAACATAAGAATTTCACCCTACCCGTCATCATGAATGTGTGCATGAGAGTTGAGATCACTTTCATTGATAATTTTAAATTTATAGGCTTTTTCTGCTTTATTGAAAGTTTTTTATTGTTGTAGAAAAATGACTTTCGATGATAAAAAGAAGGAAGAGCTTTTTCTTCGTGTAATGATAAAATAAAACTATGAAGAAAGTCTGTTCGAACATCCCAAAAATGGACAAACTCAAGTGAGATGTAACGATGGCAAAACAAAATGAAACGAAGCAAAGCGATAGCGTAAAAAAAGCGTAATAATAATTAGATTAAGAACGACTGATAAAAATGAAACAATTGCAATTCTTCTACGTTTCGGTGTTTCACTTCGTTTTTAAATTTAATTAACGAGTCTTTTATGATACGCTTCCAGTTGCGGTAGTTCATTGTTTCGGGGACTGCTTTGTTGTGCTTTGTATTTCGAAACCTCTCACATTGATCGATAGACACACATCGCTGAACGTCATGAAAATTAGTAACACACACACACACACACACACACACACAATAAAAGAGAAAGAGAGAACGAACAAATTAAGTAGAAAGAGTCGCTGACACTATCAGCCTGTTGGAAGCTTTTTTTATTTCATTGTCTTGCTTACTTTTTACAGCTCGATGAAAATTTTCATGTATATTCCAACAATGAAACCATTAGCAACACCTGCTTCACTTAAATGAATTTCCTTTCAATATCATGTGCAGATTGATATCATAAGTTTCATCAACATAACGTCGTTCAATATCGTCAATTTCTTTTCTTTACACAGTAAATTAACTCAATTGATTTCCGTACTCTTTACTGAGTGTTTTCCCGGAAAACTCATTTCTAATGCAAGAAACGAATTCTTTAAATCTTTGCAAACTAATCGCATGTTGTCACATCATGTTCAATTTGGTACTCCAGAAATGAAAAGACTGTAAGAGCAAAAGTTAACAAGCACTCCAAGCCACCTCAGAAATTTGCGGTAATGCGAAGCATAACGAAACAGAGCTGAAAACGGTTTTTGCATAATTTATGAGCAGCACCTGAAAAGACCTTGCAAACAAGTGAAAAAAGATTGTTAGATTATAAATTTTCATTTGAATGAAAAGCTACAAATTCCAATTTTAATTTAGCAACGTCTAAACTTTATTCGAACCAATAAATTTTCATCGATCGTTTTATTTGCATTATTAATGGAAATAAAAAATAAAGTTTAACAGTCTTTGAAGCACCATCATATGTATCAAGAATTTATTATAATTTATTAGCATTAGCAAAGATCTATTCAATTGGAATTTCTTCCTCAACATCGATCTTATATGTCTTATTATAATAATCTCAAAACTGATTTGTAACCGTAAATATGTTGAACATATCGCGCGACAAACTTGACTACTGTCACTTATATTTAAATTGAATTGCAAGCCCAGAAATACTTTCAACATGAATATAAAACTTTAGATTTTCATTATGTGTCAATTTGTATCAGAGCATTCTTGATAGGAAATTTTTGACTTGTAAATGAAATTTAATTCTCAATTCTATAGGAAGGATTAAGTTGCTGCAATGGTGATAATGTGATGCAGATCAAAATGGATACATAATAAATTATACAATAAAGCAATATCGCTCTCTGTTTGTAAATAAGCTTCGCGCTTATTAAGCACAAGAAGGAAAAAAAACAAGCAGCAGAAACAAAACAAAAATAAAAACTAATCTAAAAAATCAGCGAGTCTATTAATAATGTGACAGCATACAAGGCGCTATTGGTAACGCTATTTCACCAAGTTATTTGAATTGTTTTAATTAAATGTAAAATACGGTGCAGCTTTATAACATAATTTACATTTTTTTTCTAAGATAAATATGCCCATTGCTTAGTTTCAACGTTTATCATGTTGATCAAGTAGATTATATCTAAATTATTTCAATTGATTGATTTCGAAATTCTTACGGAAGAGCTGTTCCCTGCAGGCTGTAGTATTACTAACTTTTTCAAAAAAAAATTGTATATTGTGCATGTTTTATTGCTCAAAATTGTATTATGCATAATTTTCAATTATTTACAAAAAGGAAATTATCTGCTGAAGAAATCAGACAATGTTCTTTGACAAAAATATTTCACAACAAACTTTTCTTCAATAATGCAAATGCTAATTAATTAAAGCAGAAAAAGTTGTGAAAGAATGATGAAAATAAATGTTTTCAGTTAAACTTTTTAATTGTTGTTTGTTAATTCTCTGAAACTCTACAAAAGTTTTACATAAATAAACATAAATTTACTGTAAATGTGAATTAAATGTCGATTATTGGCAGATACATAATCTTGGCTATCTAATGTGATCTAATCGTATGCAGAATTTTTTCTTAATGAAAGGAAAAAAAGTTTCCTTGATAATAAAGAACGATAGCCGGTAATAAACAATGTTAAAAAGAAGATATTTAACAAAGAAATGCATAAAGTTGGTAGAAAAAGAACACAATTCACAACACAAAAAGCTTTTTTATGTTCAACTTTAATGAAAAGTTATACTTTTGGTATTAGTTATGCTGCTTTCTTTGCTTCTCTCCCTCGTGCAGTTTAAAAGTCATTCGACTTTTGCCTTTGCTGGAGATTTTTATGCCTGGTTGCCGTTTTATCAACTAACGACAATTTACGTTTACTGCATTTTGACTTTTTTTAATTTAATGAAAGCTGTCTTCGTTATCATTTGAGCATCCTATTAAAATAAATTGTCTTGAAACGACATTCGAAATCAAAATATCAGATAACTGACTGACACATTTTTCTACTCTGTGTTTAAAGGAAAATAATCATGTCTCGCACTAAACATGCTTGAAAGCAGCTTGCTTTTTTATAAATATTACGAATAAGTGACTCCACCACGAATTGCTTGATAAATGACGTTGTTTCATTGTTAGCTTATTTTCAAATCAAGCTACGAAAATTAAATTATGTATGGTTTTTTCCCGAAGCTCTTAACTTCTATTTTTGCATCGAAAATTAACGATTTACTTACAATTTTTTTGAAGGTATTTCGAGCATTGATTTCTTCATAAATTTGTTTCATAATCAAATACTTGTGCGTGTGTGTTTGTAGATATTTATTTTTTGTGTTGAGAGTAAACTTGTCTTTGATTAGATGAAGGAGAAAAAAATCTCCGCAATTAAAGTTTAACAACTCAACAGAAAGAAATCGCTATAAAAAGCAAATCTTATTTAAAAACATTCCAATCAATACCGCGAAAGCTTTACTCAAAACAAAGCTCACAACTCTTTTTCTATTTTCACGAAAATGCTTTTGAAATCATGAAAAGAATTTCTTAACAATTTTTGTTTCTTTTCTTTTCATTTCAGGACAAAATCAAGATCATGCTTTTTATTATCTTTTTTGGATACTTCATCAACCCATAGTGATGTAGTAAAATGAGTTGAACTAATTCAAGTTAAACGCCAATGCGAAAAAGAATAAAAAAATAAAGAAATGAAGCATTGTGAATATTCATAACGAACAACGTTGGTTTCTTAAAGAAACTTAATAAGAAAACGTTAAGATGTTAAGAGATTTGAAGCCATAATAAAAAAAAGGAATTACAAAGAAACCATAAAAACAGCAAGCAACAAAATCTATCCGGAGTGCTTTATCACGCCAGTTGCCTTCTCTCTCTAACCTCAGCTTAAACTTATATTCATTCTGACTCATGATATCGCGTAATCATATTTTTTTCCCACAGCTATACACTCACACCATCGAAAGCGGATATCACAAGCGAAAACATTTCAAAACGTTCAGTAATCGAGTTGATCAAACTGATTTTCTTATGAAATGTAATCACACAATGATCTTTTATTTTATTTTTGAAGTATTAGATATAACAAAAAAATGCTTAACAACATTGATTGCTTCTAGATGTTTCAGAAAAGTTATAGGAATTCTATGAGAACGAGTGAAATAAGATTAATATTGACAAACGAAATTTCTTGTGATCTCATCATGAGCTTGAAGCGAGTAAGTATTTATAAAAAAATGTATTTTGTATGTGAGTGTTATGAATATCGAATCTTTCATTCTTTTGATTCGTGAACTCAGAAACACCAACACTTACAGACTGATAAGGTTCCCCAAGTCATTTTTGTTCTTCTTTTCACGGCAGAGTCTTATAAGTGAGTTGATTTTATGCTTTGTTACTTTTGCTATCGAAAAAATTTACATTATTGAAGTTTTCAAGATAAAGACAAAGCTAAAATTACATTTTGTAATAAAAACGAATATTAAAAATTCAATCTTATAAACGGATATCTTTTATTTTCTTTTGATACACCGGAAATGCACACCATGCCGTAAAAATTTTAAGTCTCTTGGATATTCAAAATATTTTGAAAATATAATCATTTAGATATCACCATATGTTTAGAATATTGCAATTGCATGTTTGCAAATTATCATTTTTCAAAATTATACATCATAATTTAAATTATAATTTCGTTCAAATAATGTTTTAATATTTTCTCTTCCAAACTAATGACAATCATCAAAGTTACAACAGCTTTGTGAGGCATCTGTGTGTTGCTCATTTAATAACGTAGTTGACGTGTACTTCGCACAATGTTGTTTTCAATTACCACGCGATTATCCTTCATAATAAAAGTTCGAATTGTCATTTCAAACTCAAAGCAAAGAAGCTGAAAAAGAAGAGATGACTACATATGGTGGCAAGACGCTGTTGCTTTTGAATATGGAATCGAAGACATTAAAGTTCGAGCAAGCACATTCAAACAATATTAATAATGTATTCTTCTCTTTTGTATAATGTCACTTCCCAATCAACTTCATTCTTCCACGATATCTGGATAAGTAAGCAATAACAAAACTTACAAAACACACATCCAAAGTATTTCAAGCAATCAGAGAGCAATAAAAGATTATAAAAGAATTACGCGTAGGTTGCAATGATTTCGTAAATAAAATGAAGATCTTATTTGACTTAGTTTTAACTTTAAGGTTTGATGTGTGAGACAACAAACAAGTAAATATTCGAATGAAGACAGGAATCGGGAAAAGTAAGTGAGTGTAAGTATTGATTCATTCAGATTTCGAATAAAAACTTTAAAATTTCCAAGAGAAACAAAAGATTACTAAGATTTCTAAGAAATGTGCAAACATTACGATGAAACGTATCTAATGAGAAATGAATTCGATAAAGGATCGAACTAATCACGATTTAATTAAACGAATGCATCGTTCTCTATATGAGAAAATCGATAGTAATCTTCTGCTCAAGTCCTTTTAGTCTTGCATGATGCAAATCTGCCAACGGCATAAGAAAATCAATTCAATGAATGCATTCATCAACAGATATTTTATGCTTTTCTCAAATCCAGTCCTCAATCTACCGCGGAATGTCAAAATGAATTACTTTACCTTTACGATATCTGGTAACACCACTTTAAATGCAAAAGCTATGTAAATTATTGCGGTAATAACTCTTGACTAAGAGAAAATGATGATGATGATGACGACGGGAAATTGAGTTGAATCTGCATTGTTTGTGCTTAATGCAAATGCAAGAATGCCAAAGTAATATCGATTTGTTTCGATGACATCATAGAATTTTTGACATCTATCTATTGTTAAGTTTAATTTCCGAGAACGAGAAAACTATTCAAGATACCACGTAAGAGCTTCTCATTTGAGTTCATCAATGAATATTTGGATATTCCAGCAAGTCATAATAAACGATGACTCTTTATATTCACAGTTGATGTGATGATAAAAAAAACTTAATTACCTATTTCTTTAAGTTTAATAGTTCTTATGGCGTGTTGGTTGTTGGGTTTGAAAGGGCAGGTCAGACATTCAATTAAAAAATGAAACTGAATGTAGCAAAGTTATAAAACTTTTAGAACTTCGTAATCAGACTTAAGTTTGTAACTAAAACTTCAGCCACTTGTCATTTTGAAATGATTTAATTATTTCTCAATTTAACTTTCATTATACATTTAAATTTTTTAATTGCAATTAATCGAATTTAAATAAGAATTACTAAACTGAATGTCGCTAAATGTAAAAGTTTTACGACTTAAGACTTTTTATACCTAATTTCTCAAGCGGAGATTGAAATTTGATCTTACGACTTTCGAAACTGCATTGCAATTTCTTACTATTTATAAAGTTCGACAGCAAATGAACAAGAAGCACAAGATAATCCAATAGTATGAAAAATAGAAACTGAAACAAGATTTAACCACAACATTGTTGATTCAGATAATAAATTAAGATTGTTATTAAACTGTTAATAAAGTTTAATAAAATATTCATTTGAGAAATTAAAACTTTTGATGGAACTTTTTCTTAAAAGATTTCAATAAATTATTTTAATATTTAATGTGAAATGAATTCTGAGCATTGGTGACCATAAAAGCTCTTTCCAGAATATTAATTAACCGTAAATGATTGTATGCATACATCACTGGTTATCTATCACATTCAAGTAAATTCATTACCTTTATACGTTGTTCCCCCCTTACCAAAGAAAAGAGAATGAAAATGCCTTCATGTTTCTTTTTATTACTTATTTTGTATGTAAATAAGATGTGATTTCTTCGTCATCTCTTAACGTAGGTAAGTTTTATTTCTTTTCTTGTGTTGTCTTTTACTTCATTAAACTTTAACTCTTTTGTATGTGTTGTGTGTCTTTTTGTACATTGGAAAATATTCTGTTTCGGGGTGAGGTAATTGACCTTCTTTTTTACCATAAGCGCAATCGATGAGCAGTTGTGATTTTTACCATCCACCAACACACAAAAATTGCGCTTAACACACGATTATTGAAACGATTCTGCTGAGTTATCGGAACGTTTGTTATTACTAATCAAAAATTCTTTTTTTTCTTTCATCATGGAATGTTTTTGCACTACATATTCAGCTTTTGATAATATTGACACAGCAATAACTTTTCTTCGCTCTCATTGTTTATTGCTTCAAACATAAAAAGTCAATTACGACAGATATTGGAGTCAACTTTTATTTTTTCAATTTAATCAAGAATGATGCTCTGAATAAAGTTTTGTTATTGGTCTACTTAATCAGTATGCTTACAATTGGTGGGAGATAACAACGTTATCAGCTATTTTTGTCAACAAACAAACACTGTAGTAGTGACTTCTGACTGTATAACTTACTTCCGTGATTTTCATTGGCTTAGTAGCTCCCACCTAATAGCTCATTCTATCGTTAAACATACGGAACTGATAACATCAGTAAGAAACTTAAAACCTCCATCGTATACATTATAAATAAACTCCTTTTGTGTATTAAGACATACATCAATTCCATAACATCTTTTACAATGGAACTAAACTTATGATAAAATCCTCAACTTTCCTTCCGGGATAACCAAGCCATTTAAAAAGAAATAACGTTGTGAAAATATGATTGTTCGTTCATCTACCAACAGCTCATTTGGAGAACCTCTTAGTCATTTTAATGTTTCAATATAAATAAAAAATGAACAGTAACACAACATTTAAAACTCTCTTATCACAAAGCTACCATCTCTTTTCAATTTTATTTCAAGCTTAAAGTATAATTTATACGTGTTCACAATCAACGACTGACTATTCAAGCAAAGAATTACGATAATAATTTCATCCATACACACAGAGATAGTTTGGTAAACCCCGCCAGTGACGTCTATAAATCATGATACCAATTAAGCTGCTACTAAGATTCGTCAATTTTTCTTTTATTCATCTGTCGCACACAATACAATGTAGCGTCCGGTTTTAAAGCTAAAACGTGCATGATTGATTGACAGCCGTACCAACCTGATAACTTATTATCATACAATAACTAACTCGGAGCGTTTCAACATTTGTTGGGATTTTTATCGAAAATTTACAACTCTTGGATGTGTTTGTGCGTGCTTTTGTTAATATTCTTTGTAGCACATTTGTGGAGTTACTTTTTTTTATTTTTCCTCGGTGTTATTATCTTTAAATCGTTTATTTATTTACTTACTTTTTTTATTTTTGCCCCAGCGACTTGGAGCCATAAATACGCACACACACAAAGAATAATGTACTGACGAGTTCATGGAATTGTTTTCCTCTTTAGCGGAGGTGAGTGAGAGAAATGTAAATGTAAATGAGTAACGCTGCTGTTGTATTTTTTTTTTATTAAATATACTTCTCGATAGCCAAATAAGAACTCTTGAAAGAACCCTTCGAGTTTGATGTCTGTCAAATATTGATTTTTCTTCTTTTGTCTAGTAATAAAATTCTCAGAAAATATATGAGAGATATCTTTTTATTTCACTTTTTCTTTTTCCTAAACTGTAAATCTACTTAGATAACTTTATTTGGTGTTTTCAGACGTGACTTTAACTTGAAATTTTATAAGATTTACAATCAGTTAGTTGGAAGCTTGAATCTTTTAAGAAACTTTTGGGAGATGTAGGTAGGTAGCACAGACATTCATCATAACACTTGAGTAAAAAAAGCAGATCTGATTAATAAGAAACTTGAATCAAAACAAAAAACCTCCCAAGCCTTGAGAATGTATAAAAAGTTTGAAGATGCCATAAAAGGTATTCAGATATAAGAAAGAAGCAAAAACACGGATTTGATAAGTGTTATTACTTGCCTCGACGTTTTCTTATACTAATTTTCAGGCGTAAAATCTCCGTGTTGTGTGTGAGAGATGGTTTGAGATTATTTTTTTTGGAAATAATGATGATGAGTCAACGACAGGAAACCATTTGTGTTTTTGGAGGTTCAAGGTCCTCATTTAAAAGAAGTTTTAAATCATTTCGTCCACGATTTTTCTATCTTACAGCGAGCCCTTTCAGGTTTTCAAAATTATCTCAATCACGAAAAATTAACCGCGTTCCGACCATGGTAAGTAGACGAATTGTAAGTGGCATGTTTTGTTGTTGATTGGAAATTTTGTTACTTTATCGACCTTATTCTTGAGGTCTATTGGCACGTTTTTCTACAAGGCTATCCAACCTTTCAGTTATCAATGAATAGTTTTGATATAAAAAAGTATTGACAAGAAACTAAACATAAAACAAAGCGCTGCATATGGTCGCAGCTGTTTCAATATTCGATTAAAGTTTAGTCATTCATTATCAAAGGGAGTAAAGAATTGTAAGTATCAAAAATCATGGTCGTTAGTTTGTTAATGGTTAAATTTGAAAACAGAATTTTATTAAGTTACAACATATGATATTGTTGAGGTATGTCGACATCTTAATTATTTTTTCATTTCGAAAATCATGATTTCAAAGGAAGTTATTAATTCAAAATCTCCGAATAAGCTTCTTTAATCATTTTAATATTCAGTAAATAATACAAACTGCACCTTTACACCTTCAAGTTTAAGTTTCTGTAAGCGAAAAAACCAAAATGTCACTTATAAACAACGTCACTAACGAAACGCGCGATTTTCTCAAACATTTCCAGTCCAAAATGTTCAATTTTAGTTTCAAATCATGAATAAAAAAAGTTTTAACACGATACGTTAACTTCCAATTATTTTTGCAGCACAATTGATTTTTTTTTTCTTTCTTCTGATTTCACTCACTCAAATTTTCTCAGTTGCTGCTTGCTCTAGTTAGATGTGAAGTAACACTGTAAAATGTGCAGCAGATGCTTTCCCAGAGGACACTAAATCGATCGATTTTTTTCTTTCCATTTCGCCTTCAAACTCAAATGAAGGTGGGGAAAATGTTGATGTGATGACGCTCCACTTGAAGTTATTTAGATTGTAATTTTTGCAATAAACTCCTGGATTCTAACGTGCTCATTATTGAATAAGAAAACAATTCAAGCTCGTGTGGGATTTCGTGAAGTGTTGTGTCGAATATTATTGTTGTATAAGGTAGCTCAAGATAATAAAAATGAGCTTAAAAATGAAGTGAAATTAATAAAACAAAATTATTCTTCAATTAAATAAAATATCTACACGATTTGGAAATGCAAGGAATAATTTTTATTGCTTTTTGTGTATTTTCAATGTACCTTTTCTTCTTCATTAAGTAGTGAAAATATTTTTAAACGAATAAATTTGAATTTCAGGAGAACAAAAATAAATCTTTCATCAACAATCGCATTCGTTACACATTAAAAAGCATTAAAATTTGCAACAATTTCACCCAATTGAAAAGTGTTTATGTCAGAAATATCAGGAATTCTTCAAACTGATCAAGGTTCAAGTCGAAAAAATTTATAAAATGCTTACGACTTACAACCTCAAGATAAAATGAGAACAAACTTTTTGTTACAATCAATATTCCGACATTGTGTTGTTGGAAGTTGGAAGCTCTCGTTCGTGACAACATCTAATAAAGTCCAAGTAGCGCGTGATTTAAAATGTGAACGACCCAATCGATTATGAATTAATATTAACATTTTCAAAGAGAACGCAAATAAAATTGAAGAAAATTTCCTCATAAAACTGCCATTAATTGATTATGAAATCAATTTATTGGTTTTATTGAAAATTGCTACACATATTTATTTGTAGTAATGAGTGATTTACACTGGAGGTAATAGTCAGTAAATCTCCCGATAATTTATTACGCATTTTGCCGACCCAAAATGAAATAAAATGTTGCAAAATTGAATCACTTTTAATTAAATATTTTCAGATACTGGAACCAATTAGCCGAACATATCCAAAAATGAAATAAAAAATCGCTTTTTTTTGTTGTTCTTTGTAAATATTTCAGTTGATCGGAAAGTAAAAATTACTTTGCAATTTTGCACTGACAATGTTGATCGCTTAAACTGGTAGCAAAAGCAGAGGATTAAAACAGAACTTAAAAGTTTGATTTCCGATTTACACAATTAGGAACGTCATGCAATTACAATTAAGTTCAAGTAACAAACTCAATACAAATGCAAGTGAATAGAAAATATTTAGTGAACAGTCTCATTCATGGAATGCTTATTATTTTTAATCACAAGATATTTGTGAATGTTTTCTCGCAAAAACTACGCGTTCGTTTTGACGAGAGATGCCAATGTCGTGATAATTCTGCAAGCTTTAAGATATTATGCACGAACTAATTCCTAAAGTCACTTAAATTTATTTTTGTAACCTTCTCTAGATGTAAACAAACAATATTGATGGATTTTTCTCGACATATTTTACATGTTGGTCATAGAAATATTCGTGATATTTACATTGCCAAAAGTCACTTAATAAAGTGTAAAAGTCAGAAAGGAGCAGAGTTTAAAATTTATGGATTAAACCAAGAAAAAAATACCAAAAATTGATATTTCACGGTATCCATTTAAAGTTTTGATAAATCATTTTAATCAGTTGACTGATTGCCAAATATAGACACAAAAACCATGAGAAGTTACGAGCAATACTAGAAATAAATAGATTGAAGTTGAATCAATGCTTCATTTCTGAAAATAAATATGTCACGTGTTGCTAATAAATTTTACCTTGAAACAAGATAATAGAAGAAATAAGTAGATTAAAAGTAAGTATTGGAAAGTTCCTCGCACGTTGAGAAGTGATCAGAGAAAACCTGATAAAATTTACAAACAAAATATTTTGGTCCACATTACATAAATTCGATTATTTGGAAATATTTTTCCACATGAAAATAATTAAAATGAAATTGCATAATGAATTCTAAATCCAGTTCGCTTGTGTATGTTTGTAATCCAATTCAATCGGAAAATTTATATCCGGAAACTCATTGCGGTTCGTATATTTAACTAGAGAATGTTTCTTCAAACTGTCACTAATACTTCGAGCTTACAGTCATACTCATTGAAATGTCCCAGGGATCGTAATCTCTTTTAATTAAAAATGCAACAAAAACAGATAATAGAAGCTATTTGAAAGCAAAGATTTATGATATTTCACTTTAATTAAATTTTCTATTCATTAAATTTTTATTATTATCTCTTTTCACTGTCTCAGACTTTCCTACAAGCTTGTTTTTACGCTTTCAATACATATTCTCTATTGCTTCATGAAAACGCCAAGGCAGATTTCAAATAAAGTCTAGGAAATCATCTCGCATCGCCTTGATAAGAAGCATCAGCATAACTTAAGTACAATTTTTATTTTTCGAAATGAAAAACTTTCACAATAAAATGAAAAGTGAGACAAATACGTGTGCATATAAATATGACTGACAATATAAAAGTATTCGCTGATGGTGTCGATTAATTATCATCAGACCTAACTTTAACCGACAAAACGAGGATGTGGAGGGGGAAATCTTTGAAATCTACTCGATTCATCGTAACGATACCGCGTGGAATCGTCGAAGTAAGAGGTAGAGAGACATAAAATCTATTTTTAGGACGAAAGATGTTCTCCTAGGCCACAAGCTTTTCAGCTACATCGAGCGTATTTTTTATTGCAATGTTGCACCGAATAATAATAAAACAAAAAAAGTGCAAACTTTATAAATAAACTTTTGCCTTCGTTTGTGGATTTCTAAAGAAAATCGTCTAATAATGCAATGATAGGAACGTTGAATTCATTTTTAAACATTATGAAAAACATTTTTATATATTTATTTAAGTAAATATTTTCCTATTTTAATTCTGTTAATGAGTCACACAAAAAGTCACATATTCATGAAATTTCGTTTAATCTGAAAATGAGAACAGTCTAAGCAGAAGAAAAGAAATAAATATAGCTTTAAATTTATATGGAAGAGTTGCTGCAATATGAGAAATTTATCTTTACTAAAACGATGAGATTTTACAGCACGTTCATTCGCATTTAAGTTTTTGCGATAGAGGAGAAGAAACAAAAAGTTTCTAAAGATGGAAAACTCAATGTTGTTAATAATCCAAATTGAATAAAAGACATGGAGATAGAATTCCTGTCGGTTAATCTATTAAAATTGTTAAATGCGAAATGGTAAATTTCCTTATTCAAAGCGAAACACACGAGAAATTAGTTTAAGACATGAAATTCCTTTGTGCAGTTGCTCTTTTCGTTTTATGGCGCGTGTGAAATTGTCTCTATCTCCCTACAACACTCTATGCGCCAATAACTGGGTCAATACTAAGTTAATCACAACTTCTTATGAATACCTTTAAGACTCAAATCAGAATAAGATTTTTAAATTGTCTTTTAGTGTAAACAAACGTTTTGAATGCAAGTTTCACAACTGAATTCGCCTAAAACAAAAGTAATAAGTTCTTTTAATGGCATTTTCTATGTAACTCATGCTCATTACATTATTTCGATGGTGAAGCTCAGATTATTATGTTTAATCTTGATTCGCGACACATTACATTTAGGATGCAACAATCTCATGCTATCGTAAGTCAGTTAGAAAAAATAAATCTAAATTACGATTCATATTACATTTGGAGCGGGGAATTGCAATTTTATTTATTTATTAGTTAGATATTTCTCTTAAAGAAGTTTATTTACATTTTTGCCAACGCTTAATAAACTGTGATCAACTCTAGTTATAAGAAAGATAGGCAACAAAACACGACTACAATTTCCTTATTGGCACTGGCAAGGCCTTGTGAATGTAATTGTATGGAACGAAACATATGTTAAGTGCACCATCTATTTTGATGGCGTAAAAAATATTGTGAGTGTCGTAACGAAATGAGGAAAGCTGAAGAAGAAGAAGAAGACGAAGAATGGTTCGAGGTACAATTTAATAACGTTACAATTTTGTAAAATGTTAAAAAAAAGCATAAAGACTAGCGACTTTCATATATGATTTTAATTAATGGTAACAATTCTGTGATGTTGCAATGTACTTTTTGCGCAGCTTGTCTAACTATTCATTGAGATTGCTTAGCGGTATCCCTGGTGGGAACAAAGCAAACACTAAACTCTCACTGAATCAAATTTTCATGCAACAAATAAAAAGAAGCATTTTACGTTGCATCTTATACAACTCTCGGTTGGTGTTCATTATAATGCCCTAACCATCTTTCAATGTTTACTTCGAGATGCTTTTGAAACGAAACTACTAACATTGTTAATAACAAATTATATTCATTTATATTTTATTATTTTTTAAAACCATACCACGTTCTTTCACAACTTTTCATTGATTGCCATTAAAAAAACTTATCAAAAAAATGTCGAAGTTGAGTGTCATGTTTTGAAATGAATTTCCTTTTCTTATAATTCAAAAGCGCTAAACTTTTCTGACAGTTTGAGTTCTATTCATTTTAGAATATATTCTGAATAGAGAAAGATTGCAAAATTCAAAAATAAATAAGCAAATTGTCATCAATTCCACTTCCAAAGCATGTAGGTCAAGCGATTTGTAAACCCTTCATATAATCCTATGTCATTTCAATTGCTCATGTCAATTAAAAATAAGCCTTCAATTTCCCAAACTATTTGCATTCATCTCTCAACAAATCAGTTATTCATTCTAAGACATTCGCGGTGAGTGCACTAATAAAGGACTCAATATAAAATATGTTCATAACTAAGCGAATGAAAAAAAAAGATTTATATGCATGCAATTATCGGACGACAAGCCATCCATCATCGTTCTGCTGAGACAAAACTTACAAGAAATAAGTATTATAAATGAAAAAGTTGAACATTGATGTTAGTAATAACAACTCTCATCACCAGAGATGTAATAAAAGACAGTCTAGGGCTCAATTAGATTGTTTGAAACGTCGATCTCTACTTCAAAAGGATTTTATTTCATTATTCGTTTAATTTTTATTATATTCATATCATAAACAGATGATCTAAATTTATGATCATCAAAATGAGTCACAAATCCATTCCCAACACTGGAAGGGAGTTTCAAACAAATCTGCTCTCGTTTTGTAACAATTACAGTCGATTGAGGAGTTTAGTTTTTGTGAAGGCAAAAGTGAAAGTTTTTTTATATATTTCTTTTTTCTTCAATTCATCGCAATACAATTGATAAATCTACGAGGCTTTTCATGTTTCTATGATGGCTCAACTTTATGTTGTTGTCGCTTGTTTCATTTTATGCGCGCAGAGCTCTTTTAATAAAACTCTAATTTTTAATGCCTCTTACGATGATTGCACAAGAGTCACACGGCAATGTGAAGCTTGCCGAGAAGTAATAGAGAGTCACAGTACGTACAAGTAAAAAAAAAGCAGAGAATCATAAAATCTTACATGACTTCGTTTTAAATGCAAAAAATGTATGTTTCATGTCAGAATTGTGAAAATGCATTATTTCTTTTGTATGCTGTACATATTTATGCTTTATCTCTTACCTAGTTTTAAAAGAAAAACTGAAGTGAACGCTCGAAACTAAATCAATTGGTCACACATTTTGCATGTTTAACTCAAGAAGCTGACTTCTGCTGACCACAGGGTTGATGAGATTGCAATGCAAAAAACCTTTTAGCTTTGAGTCAAGCACTCAACTAATTCGATTTGTGAAGTTGGTAAACAATTAACAGTACTTGAAAGACTTGCAAGCAGCGAGAACGATTTGCTTACGGCTTCGCTTTAAACATTGATTTATGGAGACAATCAAAACGTATTCATGTTAAGCACGAGCTGAAGCAATTAATAATTTTCGAGATTTCAATATAATGTACCCACCAAGTGGTAAAACTATTGCATTTCCTAAAACCGCATTTAATTTTATGAACTTTTTTTTTCATCTTAATTAGATTTTAGCATAAATTGCTGAACTTGTTGAAGAAATGAATTTTTCTGTAGAATTTTTTAATATGAAAAACTTGCTCTGTTAGTTTAATTTAATCATAAGAAGCATAGACATACAAGGAGAAGGAGAAAAAAAATTAATGTATGGAACTTCTTCGGACTTAAAGCATCTTTGGCTCACGGAAAAGTGAAATAGAAAGTAAATAACAAATGTTACTTAATGTGAAAAGATTTTGTGCGATTATTTTTATGTTCGAAGAAATCGTTTTCATATTTATATATAGGAAAAAGAAAGAAAGAAAAAAACTAAAATGATGATGATTAAACGAAGATTATTTTTATTTTTACTTTCAGCATCAGAAACAGTGGAGAAGTTTAAAATAAATTCAGATTGCTTCGACACAAATCATTATATTTTCACTATTTATTTAGCTTTGAAATTATTTAGTCATCAACACATTTTATTTATGTTTAATAGAACTTCTATTGCGTGTTTAAAGATCTTTAGAGTTAGGTAACAATTTAAATAAAGCTGCATTGATGGCCTTGTTTATCTCCCATCTAACATTATTTTATTTATTCGTGCGAAATTTATCTCGAGGTGATAAAACTGTGATTATAAATTATGAGAAAATATCAGCATGTATGCATAATGTTATACCAATTGTATGCAATTTACATGAATTTATTAAGTACTTAAAGCGTCATTTTTCTTCCTCTTTCAGTATCTTCTTTCATAAGAAATTGAATTCCATGAAGATGTCATCATTATTGAGATTCTTCATTCAAAGAATGTTGTGAAAAAAAGATTTGACTTTCTATTTAAAATGCTAGAACTTGAACTAGAATTTCAGAAAACTTAATCTTCAAAATTAAAGTCTTCATCATGAATAAGTCACTGCGATTTATTAAGCAGATAAGTTTATAGTTTAAATATTAGCTAATTTACATAAATCAACTTAATTAATACACAATTTTGCTTCGGTTTTTAAAAAAAGATTTCACTTTTTTTTATTCCACAATTTATGAGTTTACGGAGTTCTCGAAAGTCTAAAGAGCCCCACATGCACTCCTAAGTGCAATAACAAGAAATACAAATCGAGTTTGGTTCGCTAATCAAGCTTCACTAATTTAGTTCCTCATTAAATTTATTTTTATGTTCAAAACTCTATGTTTTGTAGCCTTTGTATTTAAACTCTTGTTTATTTCACCTAAAGTGGAACTTTTTATATTCCTCGCGAACTTAACTGTCTCTTTGTCTCTTTTTTATGCTGAAATATTTCATGGACATGATGAATAGAGCTTTTCATACAATTTCAGATAACGCAATGAACGAAAAATTGATTTCTCTACTAGAAAATAAAAATTGTCATTGAGTATGTGCCTCAATACATGGAAAATTTCTTTTTCTTCATCACAAATAAACTCTCCAGCATAATAATCGGATGGAAATTCATCACGAACGACCCACAGCTGCGATTGAAAATAAGACTCATCATGTGGCTTAGCAAAACTACAAGCAATGAAAGAAGCATTCGAGAAGTGCAAAACAAAATGTCATAAACTTTCATTTTCAATGCACTTTCGTCTTGTTGTTAGTCGCATGAATACATAAGTTGTGCACCAAATTGCACACATAATGAAAATGAAAACTCATCCACATTGAAGCTTTCAATTTCTTTCCTGATTTCGCTAGTTTGTTCAAAACAAGAAAGAGAGAAAAAAATGAAATTAAAAATCCAGATCGGTTGGTTTCGATTACATTTTGGTGTTTGCATAAACAGCACAATCCAACTGTGAAGCAACTTCCAGTGCGATTGCATATCAGCAGTAAAAGAAGTGAAGAGTGAATTAATTGCATCAGATGCATGATGCATATGCACACACACACACACACACACACACATAACATGACATTACAAATGAACATTGTATAATTAAAAATCGATTAAAATTATGTGATAACGGAAAATTTCGCATTTTTATTGCTGCGTTTGGATATTTTCAATTCAGCTGAAAAGTTTTCAAACATTTCCATCAAATGCATCGCATTAAACAATTTTATTTCTTCTTCATTAATTTCGCATTACATAAATATAAATTTAAGTATCGCTTTTGATAACAGACGACGTAACGCTTTCCTATCATTATCGTTTATGTTTTTATGTATTATAAATTACAGAGTAAAGATATTTGTACGTTTGTCATTTAATTTATGTTTTCTTACCTTATCAAAGAAACAACATAAAAAAAGAGAGAAAAGTATTTTTAACATGCTGATCAATCAGAAAAACGTGATTGTTGTTTATGTTATGAGATACATAATATTTTTTTATTATGTGCAACGGTGTTGCAGAAGAAGAAAAAATATTGAACTAAATATGATTTAATGCACTTCCATTCACACGAGTGACCTATGGAACGAAATAAAAATAGGCATGCTTTATTTTATATCCTTTTACAACAACTTCTTACACTCTGTAAGACATCATAGCAAATGTTAGAAGAAAACTTTTATTTTATTTCATTTCCCATCTTCTGAAACGATATTTAAATGTTGATAAATGTTTTTATGCCGATGGCACATTGAATTGTTGCAAGTTTAAACATAAAGGCGCCTTATTTCCTCACTTAAATGAAGTATCTTCGCCTGAAATGGTGATCTTCTAGTTCACACGCTATTTTGAATAGGAAGAGAAACTCGCTTGAGATAAACACAATGAAAAAATATAAATATGGATACATTTTATATTTAATGCTCAAACCGAAACTATTCCGATAAATATTCGCAATGAATTGGATCAACTTGTTTACATTATTTTTTGAAACATCCTAAACTAACGTTTGCGAAAACGTCGACATTTTAGATTCAATCCACAATGATCTGTTTCAAAACTAAAGATTTATAAAATAATTACCTTCCTTATTCTGTGAATTTAGTTTACCAATGTTCGTTTTGTTTGACCATATTTAGAATAGTTTTAATAATAAACAATGCCAACAATAGTTATGTACCAGAGGTTGTTCAGTTTCCTTCTCTTTTTCTCATAAAACGTATAAAGTATAAGTAACAATTTAATTTATAAGATAGAATTTTATTTTGATGCTTGCATGTTATATTAAAATAATTTTATATTGCAAATCTTTTGCGGAATATTAAAAAGAATACAAAAATTCCATGCAACTTTTTAAAAGACTTAACGCTTGCAAAATTATTTAAAAGCCTCTCAAATTCTATTTTTAAAAATCGAACGTATGTTAATTACAATTTATGGGCTTTATGTTGGGGACAAGCGCTCAAGAGAGTTCGCTTAAGGGTTCAATTTGTAATGCGATTCAGTCGTATATCTTTCACGTGAATATTCCTACGTATACACAACATGAAACTTTCAACAAGCGACGAAATGCTTTTAATGGCGCTCAAGGTGTTGATGTCAAAACAACTTTTTTTTGGGTGGTCGTTGTCCTGCCCGACTTATCATCCCATTTGAACATGAACTTAACGCAAATTTAAAAGCATAAAAACGTCAACCTTATGACATTTCCATGTTCAAAATCCATTTACATTCGAAGATCACGAATCAATCAACGAGAACTTATAATTTAATTCAGTTTTCTTATTTCTTTGTCTATGATTTTGCCTTCCTTGATCACCAACCAAGAGCACATCTCAAAGTTTTAAAAAATAAAAGTTGCAATCATTGAGCAACGCAAAAAAAATAGCAATCTATAAAACACAGCTTTTTAAAAAAATAATTACCATGAAGATTAATTAAAGTAATGTATGCTGTTCACAAAATAGAAGTTACAGAAAACGTAAATTAAAATCAAAAAATTCCTAAAGCGATATGACCTCGCCACAGCCATCATGACGCTGTCAAAAATTAACTTGAACATTTCTTGCTTTTTCTCTTCATTTTTTTTTGCATTGTAAAATATTCCGAGAAGTGATTCAATAACTTACAACTTTTCAAATTTTCACTCGACATCATCTGCACCTTATTTCTTTCAATAAAACTTAAATAAATTATCATATTTATATAAAAATCATATTTCTTTCAACATTAAACTTCCATGTATCTTCATGAGTAATTTTGTAAATTATAATACGAAAAAAAAAAAATATTGATTGGAGTTTTCAGTTCAAAGCTTTAGGAAATTTTAATAAACAGAAATCAATAAACTAAAAGTATTAAAACAATCAAGTTATGGTAGTTGAATTTAATTAAAACAAAAAAAAAGCAACATCTATTCCAATGTCTGTTCATTAATTATATAATTGAGAACCGAGACCGGCGGCTTCATTCACGGTGCGGCGAGCTGAAAACTCATTTCAATGGCGATTCAAATAATAAAAAAAAGCTCTGCTGCTTTGTATAATGCGTTGTTAGTTTGGAGTAATCTATGTAGTGTTGATGGCTGATTAGATAAGACCTTCATGGTTGAAATATTTCTTCCATTAAGGCATCTGACTGTTTTTCGATCCAAGACATTTAAGGCGACAGTGACAGAAGCTTCTGATCTGATCAGTGTTCAGATGGACAATATCTATCATTGAATCTCACACAGCACGACACATCATAAGCAATATGAACGGTTCGTGGCCATGACAATTTGAATTAATGAAAGCATTATGCTTCAGTCGTCAATTCCCGCATAAATCTGACATGAAAAGCCCTCAAAAATCTAGGCAAATTGCATTACGCTTATCTAATGGTAATAAATTATTTTTCCTCTCAGATATACGTCCCAGTACGTCCTCCATAGTTGTAAGAGCGACAAGCCATCATGGAAATTCAAAAGTGTTGTTATTTCAAACCACAACCAGTGATATTAATAAAGTTATTTAGCATATAATAGAGCGAAAAGCAACAAGAGCTCTCAAGTAATTGAATGAAGACAACTATAATGAACGAATGAAACGATGAACGAATAATATTAAAATAATAGAATAAAAAATGTAAATAAAAGAAACGACTGAGAAGAGAAAAAAATAAAAAAAAGTGCTTTAAAAATATGTAAAAATCGTTTGTTGAGCGAGCCTATGTTACACAAATTTCGTGTACAGTACAGTTTGATTGATTTTTCTGATAATGGATTTCTCGTTTTCAGTTCTTTTTTTTGCTTTGGCTTTTTTTCTTCTTTTAACAAGATGATTTTACTCAAAAGCGGATAGATAGAGTAAAGTTGAATTGTCTGAATCGAATAAAACGTGGGAAGACCAGAACTGAGAATCGAGGCGATGAGATTATGAAAAATCTTGTGTTTAAGGGAATATTCATAGATTAAGTATCGTTTGAATCCTACTGAAAAGGGAATATTTCTTCCCACAATAAATTAATTGTTATGATAAATTAGGTTAAAAGAAAGCAGCGTTTTTAACATCTACGCCCGGGCATGAAATGAATGAATAGAAAACCTTAATAATTGTTGTGATGTTTACGCGATATTAAGTAGAACAGTTTTAAGATCTTCTCTCATCGTCAGTTTGCTTTCAAACTGCATTCACGAACCTTCACTTTGATTTCGTATTCGAAAGAAGAGATGAAAAAGTATTTCACAAGCTCAATTTCCTTTTTGTGATTCATTTCCTAGTATCATCGTCATTCGTCCGTGTTTTGTATTTATCTCTCAGCTATATTCAGTTTTACTATTTCTGCAGTAATGTTAATCTCTGGATTAATGCAAAATGTTTGTAAATCGGAACTTCCACCTCAAAGCTTCTCCAATTACTCTTGAATGCATACAAAAAGTGAGAAATACAACTTTTTCGATTTGAAAGAAGAAGTATGAAAGTAGAAACGAAGATCAACGACAATAATAATGGTTTTTACAAATTACCCTTTGATAAATCTCTCCGACAAAGAAAGCTTACTAAATTTTCACTTTATCGTTACATTTTACTCAACTTTATATTTACTGTGAGACTCTCAAGCTTGCAGATAACTGAATGGATATTACAAACTTTTAAAATAATGATTTCTTCAACATATTTTAACTATAAAACAGATCATGGCAAAAGTGACACATGAAATGCTGAAGATTTAAATAAATTCAGCCTATTTCGTGTGACAGCAAAGTCGTGAACTAAAGCTTTTTTTATAAGCAGTTTTTATACTCTTTTTAACTTTCCATTACTGAAGTAAATGGTTGAGTATCGATCGTTCTTTCGTTGACTCTTAAATATTTAATTATATATCAATAGACACAATTTTGATATTCAAATGAAAGAAAAAAACGTAAACAATTGAAAACAACATTCGTCACACTTCAATTTGATTTAAAAGTCGTGTGACAATTGTGTAGCATTGGCAAATGATTCAAAGCTCAAAATCATTTGAATTAGTAGGGCACGCATTGCTATAGTGTAATTATTACCAAGGCGTATTTCAACTGCAATTGAGAAGCAGTTCAACCTTTTCAAAGGAACAAATTTTTTAAACTTTAAATGTTATCAACAAAATCAACTCCATCATTGTGCTTTATTTTATTATCTTTATTTTTTTATCACAACCAGCACTGAAATTTTATTAGTAGAAGAAGAGAAAGAAAGAGAATTGGCTAAGGCGAGGCAGACATTCGACGATGGAAACGCGATATGTCGATGATGACGATATCACTCTCTCAGTATGAATGCTTTATTAAAGATTAAAAACGTGTCTTTAAGAAAAATCTCTTCTGAGAATTAAAAGAAAGAAATATTCATATATGTATATATTCATTGGACGACGGCATATGTTCACCTACACCTTTGTGCTCTCCATCACGAGCGATGATTGATATTTGTCTGCTTGGAAATATTATCTCACTCTACCTACCTGAAAATTGACTTTGGTCTTCATATTTTACCTCGTCATCATTTTAAACTCTTTCAGGCTTCGAAATAAAAAAATCTTGAGAAGTTCTTGTCTTTTTTGTAGACCTACAAAAATAGTTTAAATGATGCTACGACCACAAAATAAAATCTTCTTATCATTGTCGAATCTTAAAAACGTCTTCACATATTTTTCTTTCATGTTGAAATAATGAAGTAAAATGAAATTCAAACACTCGTCTTTGCTTTAAAAACTTACTTCTTACAGACTTAACAAAAGTTGTTTTAAATGTTAAGTTCAAGTAAAGTTCTTAATGATATCGAATGCCCAAAAAAATCAATCATTACTCTACAGAAACATGAAGTCCCTTCGTCCGACATAACCCTCAGAATATTCTTTTATAATCTCATTATCGTCATGAGAATCTTTTCGACAACGATCATCATCAAGTATTCTCTTTCCTGTGTCTCTTGATTGAATTGAGTCACTAACAAACGTCGTCAACATACAAATGTATGGTAATTTATTAATTTAAGCCCAGTTTTGATGTGAGTTGTTGACAAAACAATTTAATTTAGGACGAATGAGAGCGCGAGGCAGGAAGAAATAAAAAAATACAGTTTAATAGAAAATTTAAAAGTCTAAGTAAGTCACTTTTGATCGATCGAAGGTGTTTTACTGATATCGCATTAGAAACTTGTAAATATGTTTATTTAATAAACCGCAAAGCCATCATTTTGTTGACTTCCTGAAGCAATATCACTTTTCTGTTTCAAATTGATTCG
Organism: Clunio marinus; assembly: GCA_900005825.1. Taxonomy (NCBI): domain Eukaryota; kingdom Metazoa; phylum Arthropoda; class Insecta; order Diptera; family Chironomidae; genus Clunio; species Clunio marinus. The sequence goes on from CVRI01000055.1 coordinate 1,391,550, forward strand.
GTGGAAAGAAATTTCCAACCAGAAAAAATTGATATTCGGTTAATTGCAGAAAAACGAATGAAAGAAAAGCTAACAATTTAAAAAATTTTGTAGATTTAAAGAGCGCTGATTATTTAATTCATTTACAATTTCTCAAGCCATTTGTTAAGGCCACAATTGTTGTTTCATTCAAGAAAAGTGTGTTGAATTGAGAGGAAAAGTTTTAACGCAATGATAATTGATGTTTACTTGAGCATACAGCACAGAGCTTCAAGTCATGTTTGCTCTGAAATATTACACACAAAATCAATATTTTGACTCGTGATCAAATTGATCAAAAAGTAATATTAATTAAGAATACGATAGAAATATAATTATAACATTACGTAAATATTTAATACGGTACATTATTTCGAAATTTTATTAATTCGAATTATATCCAATGTTGAGGTTTCCGCATAAGCTTCACACTGAAATTTTCAAAGACAGAAAGCAAATGTTTTCTTTGTTGGTTGAAGTGAAGAAAGAAAACACCTAAAATTAGATTGCGATATAGGAAGCTGGCTTAATATTTATGTATGAACTTGTAATGATCTAAAATTTTCTGAGATCAATTTTTCATTCTTTTTTTTCGCAATTATAAGGCTACTAAATTTAATGAGATTGCATTAGACATAGACGTAGTCGAAAAATATTTTTATTACATTTCTAAAATCGAAGAAAGCAAAAATGTTTATGAAACTTTAACTTTTTCTTCCAATCGCTTCGCTTATAGTAATAATTCAACTTAATTATAAAAATTATTTAATTAAATTGGAATCATAAAAAGAGCAAATATTTGCTCTAGTTCTAGTTTATGTCAGTAATCGTACGTTGTCATTATTTTCACAGCCGTAAATTGACTAATAAACTTTGTGAGTTTATAATCTGCTATACTAACATCAAATTATCTACTTGTCTTTATATGATTTTAATATTTTTCTTATCCCACAAATCAGAATTGATGCTTTAGCCTCGCTAATGCATTTATCCATGTTATGTATTGGCTACTTAATAGAAATATTTTCCCGATGAGACGAGCTGACGAGTTATTGGCAAGTTGAAAGCAAAAACTAAAATAATTGCATTTAAATTTGCAGTCGATTTCACCGCTCATTTTTGTGAATGGCGTTTGATGGCTTTGTGTAGCGCTTCGACTGAATAGAGCATATGAAAATCTAATTAGAAGTACTTTTTTCCTCCATTAATTTAATTTAAATTTTCATAAACTATAACGAGTCTTAGTTATGTACAATCAACAGCGACTCAAAGGAATGAAAAGAAGGAAAATCTGCACATGTTTTGCACATAAATTATGCTTTTTAAAGGCAATATTACTCTACTCTTCGATGTATAATAGCGAGTTGAGAAAATGGTGTTTGCTTCGTTTACTTAATTTAAATATAAAATTGGATTTATGTTGAATTGCTTCATTAAATATACTGATTTAAAGTTGATGAAAAGGTGCAAACAAAAATGCAATACGAAACAGAAACAACAATTTCCATTTATTTTTATCGCCATTGAAATTTCTTCAAAAGTCAGCAGCAGTTTCCACCAACAACCAACATTGCCTTCTAGCTCAGAAGTCAGATGATGAAATTTTTACTTTTCTCTAATAAAAAAAGAGCTTTCGATATGTTTTAATTTACTTCCCATTTCATCAAATTCAATCGCTTTCGAAAAACAAAATAATGTTTATGAAGTTGATTGAAATGAAGAATAAATAATTAATGAAAAATCTATTTATCAATAGAAAGTTTTGAAAAGCTGAGCAATTTCCATAATTTTCTTACTCTATTTCCATAATCTCAGACTTAGTCAAGGATAAAAATTCTTCCTTGTTCTTCCTTAATGATTTTCATGTTCTCGAAATCGATACTTTTCCTACAAGGTTTGATTGAAAAAAGATGGGAAACAAATATAAATGAAAGGAAAGATAAAAAATGCATATATGATATCTCACAGCAGTTGAAGCTTACAGCACAATTACAGAGAAGAGAGAAGGAAAAATGAGAGATTGTTCTAAAAATATCAAGGCCCCCATAAAAATTTTCGTTGTCGTTTCAAGCTTACACACAGCCGAAGTGTATTAAAATGAACAGCAAAACGATGAATAATAAAACCCATAAAATCTTTCCTTTCAATACTGAATGCTAAGAAATCTTATATCTCCTCGGCATCAACATCATGGGCATGCATGTATGCATCAAAAATATTTTTAAAATGCATTCTCTCACTCCGTGATTTATCTTTTGTGATATTTCATGTCGACGAATGCCTAGGGAATTTTTCGTCGCTGCGGTTGATGTCAAAATTTCTCACTTTTCATTTTATTTTGTCTTTTGTCTTAAGGAAAAAAGAAAACAATTAGATGCACTTGAAACACGCGATATGAGACTGTGCGAAAATAAATCAACGCCATATGTGTGCGCAATCTACAGTGTTGAAGAAATAATTCTTATTCAGTATAATAAATATCGAGTTACTTCTAAGTAGAAAGTTTTGTATAAAAAATGAGAAGATTGCAATATTTCCTCGAGATAAAGAAATCAATACAAATGAGATTGATGTATAAATTTTCTATAATAAACAAGTTATCTAATGTAGATACAATTTAAGATTTAAATCACTAACTGATATGCAAAATCATGGTCACACATCTTTTAAAAGAGATAAACTAGTTTAATTGAACGATCAGCGATTAAAAAGCTTTTAAATGAAAACTTTTTATTTCTACTTAGAATTGTTTATCCGTTGCCTAGTCAGATTGCACAGTTTGATTCAGACATTTTTCACTGAACATCGGCTGTTCTCTCTGAACTGTTTATCTACCATGCACATCCTCGACAAATGTTTGTAGTCTCGTAAAGTAGAATGAAACGAATGAAAATTAATAAATGCAAACACATCTCGTGAACTAAATTCTTTTGGATGATTTCCATATGTGCACTCGGAGAACTTTGCACATTCGTATTGATGGAAAGCAAATATTTAAAATATATTTAAATTGACAATGATATGCAGAAACTCGAGTAGTCGCTTGCATTTGTAGTTTAAAAGTAAATCGTATTAAATGAAAAGTAAAAGTTGAGGATTTCTCACTGGAACTAACTCAAACTTCCTTTGAATGTTATGTATATAAATCTCAATTCTAGTCCTTCAAAAAGTTATAAATTCTACTTTTGATTCAAATACCAGTTAAGCTTTAATACAGGGAATATTTATCATCGGTTTGAAGCGAAAATAATCGCATGGTGAATTGATTTAAATCTTTAAGAGAGTTCAAAAAAGAATTCAAAACAAATTTATTCATAAGTTTTAGCTACATCATCATCCCAATTCTTCTCCCACAATCATTCTTGTTCTCAAGACACTAATCTTTCTTTTTTTTTTAATCAACGAAGAGGAAATAAACTTCATGAAGTAAGGAAATTTTTTAAGGTATGTTGGATCGCTGTTCTTTGTCGATTTTCATCTATGCCTTTAATCAACAAATCTGATTCTTCTTTTACATGTTTCGTGTGGAGATTCATGATGGAAGAAATGAAATAAAAGTAAGTCAAAAAAAATTTTTTTCAATTGAAAATCATTCGAAAAATAATATTTTAACTAGAAATATAAATTAATATTAAAAATATTTAATACGTTTATTTATTATTATCTTCATAATAATTTAAGGAGTTAAAATCAGCTTCTTGAGATAAAAATTTTTTTTTTTGCTTGAACGTTCATTTCTTAGAACAGGAAGCAGAATCGAATCATATTTTAATTAAATTTAATATTGGTCGACCATATTGATAAAATGTAAAGCCATGTCGGATTATTTGAAGCTAAGAAGTATTTGAGAGTAAAAAAAAGCACAACCACCAACGCAATGATTCTGAACTGATGATAAAGAATTCGAAACTTTTTTTTCTTTTCTTCTTTTTGAAGATCAACTGAAGATCACGAAGCACTTGAAGTTATTTTTCTTCTCTTTCATGCTTTTTTATATTTGAGAGATATTTAATTAATTGAGAACTTTCTTAATCTCCAGACACCAATACAAAGTCACGCTAATTTAAGCTGAAACAGGGCGGGTTGCACATGAAATCATCGTGATAACTTCTGATAAATCGTTTCGGTCATTTTTGTGAAATTGAATTTCATAATCATCTCGTAGTGAAAATATTGAGACCCGCAAGAAATAATTGAAAAACCCATACAGTAAAAATGATTGCGGGAAAATTTCGACTTAAGAAGTAGAGAAAGAAAAGAGGAATGAGAAATGAAATCAGATGATTCCATCTCATTTTTGCTTCCCAATGTTAATGTTCCCGCGTTCTTCTTTCATTCACTCACAAAACATTTTCATTTCGTTTCAGAAACTTTTTCTACTTTTCTTTCTTTACTTCTTTTCCATCGCTTGATCATCAAGTCATAAGAAGAATTCTTCCTCGAGCCATTGGTGTTGGTTTTGTTATTCCAAAATCCACTCCAACAATTGTTACAATGGTTAAACTCTTCTTCCATCTCAAATCCAATTCTCAAAAGAAGTAATAAAAATCGAGGAAATAAAGAATTAGTTTTTGTTGAGGTGGAAGAGTCCAAGGGCTTGGGAATTAAACATTAACAACTACACTGATAAGCTATGTATATCTAAAGATACGAAATATAAAATAAAATTCAAGTCGTTCCTTTTGAATTACCACACAATACAGTTAAGCTACTAAAGAAATTGACTTAGAAGACCATGGATAAAGAAACAATAAAAGAGCCCCAAATGTCTGCGTGTTTGCCATCTAAAAGCAAATCAATTTGACAGAGGCTTTTTCTGCAACTCTCGCTAATCTAACAAGAACAAGAAAAAAAATTCTTTTTGATTTTAAGAATATTGATTTTCTTAAATTAATGTTTTCAAGCGAATAGTTCTAATGTTTTTTATACAATTGAAGTTAAGGAGAGGGAGATTAAGTAAGGGTTAATGTGCCGCTTACGTCATTGCCGGTGCGAAATTAATAAGAACAAGTTTTCATTCCGCCAAAGAATATTCTCGTAATTTTGTTCTTTTGGAAGTACGAAATGAGAAACTTCAAACGGCTATAAAAACGAGATCTTAATCTTTATTACCATTGCCAGTCATCAATATAAATTACTTATCATTAATACAGCGCAACACATACACACACAAAAAACACCAAACAACGGCATGCATGTATGCTTCTCACTAAATTATTTTTAGAACTTTTATTCAACTAAAACATTTTCTGTAATCATTTCACGATGTTAGAAATGAAAAATATTTCGTTAAAGATCCATTTTGATAACCGAAAAGAGTGAAATAATACAAATCGATCGCAACGAACCCAGCTGACGATAATTCAAGAAGAAAGAAAAAATAACTTCATAGGCAACGTTACCGAGTCTTTTCCTTTTCCACCTTTCTTTCATTTTTAAAGATTTCTTATTCAGTACCAGTTTTTACAAGACTTACAATGAACACCATAATCATAAAAAAAATTGATAAAATTATAAAAAGAACTACGATGGAATTGTATAAGAAGAGAAAACGAGAACAAACTTTTTCAAATCTTACCTCATCTTATTTTCGTTTTCTTTCCTTATCCATTTTACGTTAGTTGTAACATTTCGATTCTCACTGAAGAGGCCTTTCAACGATAGTCAAATTATCGTGTTACTTAAAACGAACACCACAAATTAATTGATGGAGAAAAAAAATCAATAATGATTTTAGAAGTGAAATATGGAAATGAATTTTGTGCTTTCGATTAGTTAACTGAAAAAGCGAATAATTGGCCTTAAAGTTAAGTGGATATTGTAATTTCAAATGCTCTTATCTTTCTATTAATCTTCATTTCTTATAGATTAAGCCAACATCCGAAATTCGACTAAATCTAAAGGTTGTGTTATGCAATTCTTCCACGTTTTCACTGTTAGTCTCTCTTTCATTTCTTAACTATCGCTTTCTTCCTCCATTATTGTGGCATTTCCAAAACAACAATAGCTTTAATTCCGAAAAAAAACGATAGATTTTTAAGTGCACAACAATTTTCATCTCCCTCACTCGCTTACTCGCTATTGTAATTATCCAAACTGCAAACAATATGATTTGCAGAGGTAATAATGGAAACTTTCAAAAATATGTGTATCGAACGTAGTGCCCGAACTCCTAATCATTGTAAACATTCGATTTTTAGAGATTTTTTTCTTTTCTTTTCTCGTCTGATGTGATTAAAAAGTTCCATAATAATTCGGAAGAAAGAAAAGCAAATGTTTGGAAATCTTGCAAGTTCCCTCTTCAGTATTAATTGTTTCGATATTTCCATTGAATCAAAAAAAAAAAGAAGAAAATATTTCCGTAGATGATTTAAAACTTCATCAAACGTAATGGAAGATTAAAAAATCGTTGCTTTCTTTTTCTTTTCTCGATTATAAATAAGTGAGCAACAATTATAGTGCGAGAAGAGAACATTTACGATTTATAAGAAGAATTATTAACAGAAAGAGAATCTCGATAAAAGAATTTAGACAACTATCAAAGTTTGAAAATATTCAGGATTACTCTTCAGATATCTCATTTTTAGGCAAGCACAGCAAAGCAAGGCAAAGTAAAGCAACAAAAGCTATTCAGTTATCGGATAAAAACCATTCGTTCATCTAATTTATCATTTCCCTTCATGCTTTAACATTTATCATCATCAGCCGAGACGCATTTTTTATGTCGTTCCTATTTCTTCATTCCCTGGCTTTGCAAACAAAAGCCCAAGAAAATAAGCATACTAATATCAATATCTTACATATATTTATTTCACTTCCATCATCAATAAAGTCATGACGAAAATGGTGAGTGAAAATAAGAAAGAATTGAAGAATATTAGGGTTGGATATAAGATCGTCGCGCTTTGTTTTCAAATTACCTTTACAGACAAAAATGTGGTTTATCATTCACCTTGATTGCGTTCCTTCACCCTGTTTGAAATTCATATAAATTGAATTTTCGGTAGAATTGTACTCTTTTTTATTTTTTGTTTTACATTTTTTAATGTTATAATTCGTGGACCGTGCATGTATAATGAAGAAAAAATGAGAAATTCAACGAACCGTGATGTACGATGCTATTGAAGTGATGGCTTTTCGAACTCGTACATGATACGTCTGTGTCATTGATGACGATTTCTTTATTAACTTTTTTTATATTTCATGGGCTTGTCTGATAAACTGTCTGTTGAGCTTCCCAACTACAAACCGTTCCCAAAATTATTTCGAGAGAGCCTATCCGTTTGTGATTAAAAACGCAATTTTTTATGAAATTTTACTTGAGTGATAAACGTTGTGGTTCTACTCTGTTGAGTTGGTTTTTAATCCGATCTCGAAGATCATGTCATGCGAGTTTTTTTTTGTTCATCTGGTTCCTGAATAAATCCCTCTCGCTCTCTATTTAAACGAAATTTCTTAAGCTGCGATCCATTGTATAGAACCCTAAAGAAAAATAAGCTAAACGAAACCAGCACAAGCACAACGAAGTATGATTTATTTTAGTTTACTTTTTCGGGGATTTCATACACTACGAAAGATTTCCAAGAAGTATTATCAATCTTGAATAGAATATTTCCATCTTCGTCTCTCACTCTTTTCCGTTCTTCTGTTCTTTTCAAGCGAGAAGATTTCTTAACAGTAAGAGAGAACAGAAAAAAGAATAATGACAAAAATTGCTGCTTTGTGTTGTACATAAAAAGATATCCGAAAAGATTTACTCATACCCACACATGAAATGAATGCGATCGCATTTTTACCTGCAGATTGTTTTCTTTGCTACAGAATATTTTTTGGCGTGTTTCTGTGCTTTGGAAATGGAAGTTTTATGCATTATATATTTGATCTCCGGACAGTTGATAGGTTTCTCACATCGTTTCGTTTTCTTGGGATCCTTTTATTATCACAGCCTAAACATCTCAACGTGACATGCCATCAGGCAAACAATTTACATCTTTATGGGCATGTTTAGTGCAATTTTTATTTTATTTTCTTTCAATGGAAGAAAACTTTGTGAAATTTTGTTAAAACAAAAACGCATTTCTCTTTCATAGCAACAGAATGTTTCCAACTTCTAAATTTTTAAATGCTTAACATTTTTATCGATTGATTGTTTGTTGTTATTGAACAATAATCAGAGAAAATGTTTTCCTAGTGTAATATTCCTTCAACACTTGTCTTACAGGATCTTTTTTGATATGTAATAAACATTTTATATAAGATTTGAAACATTTTTATCTTTCAATCGACAATTGTGTTTCTCAAAGCAACAAAAAAAAGTTTTACTAGAAAAGTCAATCCGAAACTGTAATCTATCGGGAAAGATCTAAATTAGTATTTATTATCCAATTGATAGTATGTGTAAGTACCTTCTATATACTTGTATTGACTGCGAAATGTTGTCAAATCACATCAAAAAATGCTTCGAAACGATGTAGAAAGGAAAAGATTTTTTGTTGTGGGTAAGGAAAATCGATGAAAATTTCAGTGCTGCTAAGAATTTTCATTTTATTCAAAGTGGTGTCATTCTATAAAATTTAGTATGAAGCTTCCCTCGTTCAATGGATTGTCTGTGTGTGGCATTCCCGAGTTGTAATGTTTTTAAGTCGGAAAGAAAATTATTGCGAAAAATGACGAAAACTTCATGCAACATTCATTCTGACTTTCGCAAGAGTTCGTAGCATTTTTATCAGCGATAAATGCTTCAAAAATGTTCTTTAATCATAGAAAACAACCGTCATACCCCTTAAGCATCTGAGTGTGTGTATGTGCCGCCATGTGCTTGATTGTATAGGAAGACGACTCAACATGTTCGTTAACATATATGTGTAAAAAAAAGAATTGATATTGCTTTGAATAATTATTAGAAGCTTCGACTAGTTTATGTACAATGAATCCTTAGAGAGAATCTTCTTATAAATCAATTTTTCATGAATCTTTTCCTTTATTCCACACATGTGAATCTCATGAGATCATTTATTCGTGTAGAATAGTTTGATAAAAGAAGTAGAAGCTCTTTTGTTTCTATGTTTTTGTGTGGACAAAAATGGATAATCGCAAAAAAGAAGAAAAATATCGCTTCGATGTGTTAGTGAGGCCATAAGGACGACGTCGATAAACTGTTTCATGTGTTGTGCAATTTTCTTTGTTTTTTACTTTTACTCTCCATTCCAACACTATAAAACAAAGTTTGCTTCATATAATCGAGCGAGCATATCATTTTTGAATTAAAATAATCATTGAATAATTTTATATTAAATTCCAAACATTTCTACAAATTTAAATGAGAAATTTTGCTGTCCTTGATGAAAAATAGAAGCCTCACAATATTTTACAATTGACATTTTAGAAGAGAAACACAAACTCACCTTGATGGAGAGACACTGTAATATCCTCTTGCTAATATCCCACTCTGAGTCATCATCGTCGGACGGAAATCCATTATTGATTACACTCGCACTTCCACCACCACTCAAACTTATTGAAATTTCATTGCTTCGCTTGAGTTTTTTATTTAATTGATCATCATCATGAACATGACTGCTTTTCTTATCAACTTTGTTCATGTGATGTTGGACGTTGTTATTGAAAATCGATAGTTTTTTCACAAAATCGTCACTGTTGTTGTTAGAACTGGAACTAGAGCCATTAACTTCAACGAATGTCAAACATAGACGACAAATCTGATTGAACTTTGGCGGTACATTATACATTTTAGCTGAGTTAATATTTTTTTCTCGTATCGATTGAAAATTTCTTGTCACAAGATTCACGTTAAAAGTTTTTTTCTTTCTAATTGCACATGCAATTATGAGGCACTAGAAAATAATCGATATTTTATTTTTTTCTTAAACGAGTTGGCCTTAAGCTTGTCCTTTTTAGTTCTGCTGTTTTTTACACATAACAGATAGAAAAAAAAGAAAAATGTTTCGCTCGTTACAGTTGCTTTTTCTATTCTTGCCTTCTTTTTTCGTAATTATCAAACTTGGATTTTATTATCACATTAATCCATTCACAACATTGTTATGTTCGCTTTTGTTCACGCAGATGATGATAAAAGCCATCGTTTTGGCGAGTTGTGTTGAAAATGGAATAAAATAAGACATCCAACAATTGTATTTTATTTTTTTTATGTTAAAATAAACTTTTTTTCACTTTTGGGAATCTTTTGTCTTCTGATATTTTTAATCGCACATTCAAGACAACGGAAACACATGAATTACACGTTTGTCAGCGTCGCATACATACAAGAGTGATGATGATGATGTTTTCCGAATTTCTAACGTGGTTGATCGTCTATAAACGTCCAAATCGTCGTAATCCAAAAAAATAACACTTTTTATACTCTTATTTTTTTGCGTAGTTAATTTTTTAACATTTTCTTTTTCACGGGTGATGACGATGTTGCATTATTACTCTTTCTTTAATTATCAATTGTCTTCTGTTTTCTTATCCCCCGTATTTATAGTTAATGTTACACAAAATGTTATATGAGAATGGAGGGATTTTCCTTCACAACAAAATAAAGATTTCTGTCTGATTATAATGTTCGACACATAGAAACGAAAGAAAAAAGATATTCACTTCGTTTTGTATTTACTCCTGTTATCCTGCTAGAAGATTTTAACTACACAGGCAAGTGATTGGGACAACAAAGTCTTCCCTTGAACAGAGAGGAAAATAAAATGTAAAACGTATCAAAACGGAAGAGCAGCGCTTATTGTTATGTTTCTTATTCTTATTATTGCGTCGTCTTCTCTTCGTATTTCTTCCCTGTTGCATTAAGATTTCTTAAATTTCAATTTATACTCTCCGCTTCTTTCTCTTCTTTTACCGCTCAATAGTTTTTTTTTATTTCTTACAGGGGGGAAAATTTATGTGTTTCAGAGGAAGAAGTAACAAACACTGTTGTGTGATAGGATTCTAGTCTGCTTGATGTTTATATATTGAAGAAGTACTTTCTGAGAAAACTTGGAGACACATAAAATAATTTTCAACGAGTTTATATGCGAGATTTTCGTCTGCTGTTTATGTTCTATTTCTGGATATCTGGATGTGTGCTGCAGTACTCATCCAAGCAAGCATGCAAGCAAAGATATTATATTGCCTTTAATGTTTTCTTAGCGCTTTGATTGTGTGAGTCAAGCAGCTTTTAATTTTTCAGTGGTTTGTCTTCTTGTTGTTCTTTCTCAACATCTGCTTCTTTATGAAGTCGTTTTCTTGCTTCTGTGTGTTTGTCTCTGCGCTCTTTTTCGAGGGTGAATTTTTTTCTTCTTTAGACCAAAAAACTTTAGAAGAGCAAAGGAAAAAGAAATCTAATATTTGCTTAAGCAGAAAGGTTCAATGGATTTTTGTTTACTTCGACGATTTCTCTCCTTCTTTTGTCTGAAAATATCCTTTATCAAATGAAGATTTTAAGAATGGGTAGTAAGATAGTTGTTCGATTCGTTTTTGAAGTTTATAAACAAATACAAATTTACGCTTCCCAGAACAGAATATTTTTCTTCTGATTTCCTTTCTTTATACAAGGCAACGTGATAAGATGCTTAAAATAATTTTTTTTCTTCGTTGAAGCAGCGAATGTTATTTTTAGAATCTGGTTTTATCATTTATCTCTTCTGTCTCTATCTCTTTCGAATACACGATTACTGCGACGATATAAATACGCTAGTTCTATTTCGTTTCGTTTCTGTCTAGATTGCTGTGTGATCTCATTGTTCTGAATCAATTATTTCTTTTCTCTTCTTTTCTCCACTTTTGAATAATAAATTTAATTACACACAATGTATGGTTCAAGAATGTAATTTAATTCTTCAACTTCAACTCTTGTTTGTTTATTAATTATTTTCTTCTTTTCAAATTTGTCTTACACTCGTTCAAAATCACTGCTTTTTATGCATTCTTTTTATCAGGATGTTAATTATCACCGATTTTTATCGAGCCATCTATTTTTAATAGTTTTGTAATTGGTTGAAAAAATTCAACACCTTGATGTGTAGTTCACCAACCAGTCGAAGTAAATTAATCAACAAACACTGATAAGTATTGTTATTATATTGCGAGATACCGAAAGTTTACTTTTATGTATGTACGATTTATATTTTCCTGCGTTCTGTACACCAACAAACACTGAAATTCAGCCGAACCAAATGTCTGACAATCAAAATAAAATACTTGAAAAAATTAAAATTGTAAATAATTTCAACGAAAGAACCAAAATAATAATAACTTAAGGAAATTAAATTTTTACTGGACACTTTTTCACGGATTATTAAACGAATTATTCACGAATACTTAAAAATTTAAAACGATTTGTTCCTTGCTCGGCGGTTCGAATGGGAATGAATTTCGCAAAACTAAAAGTTGAGAATTCGTGATTACGAGTCTCTCTCATTCACTAACACTTTCAAATCTTCACATTTGAGAGTGGGAGAACAAAGTTTAGATGTATTAAAGATGGAGAGCGTGGAAATGATAAGAATCAAAATATAGTTATTTGATACACTTAATACTTTTTCTTCTAATTCTCATGTGCATTTCACGGGTATTTGCAATTTATTTGCGAAATATGTATGAGTTAATAATAATAGAGTTTCAATTTTAACCTAATAGATGGAATATTTTACAAAACGATAACGATATCAAGAAATCAACGACAATTAGGCATTTCTAGAGAAATTTTTTACTAAGAATTTTCCAGAGGATTTTCACTTGATCTATCTAAAATTACGATGTATAAAATAATTGTAAAAGAATTAATTCAATTTAATTAAAGTATTGCTCGTTTAATTTTGTAGAAAATGCTTAGAATTTTCTCCTGACGCAATTGAAATTTAATTTACACAATTAACGATGTCACTTACGCTTATTAAAAAATTGTTTAGATATCTAATTTAATTAACATTGCCTTTGAATAGTTTTTATAATATTAAACGTCTTTTTCAAATCAATACACTGTTAAAAAGCGTTTTTACTTAAGAGTAGCATGAAACGAACCTCCATAACTTGGAAAACATTAAAAATTATAATTTTTCAAGAAAATAAAGATTAATTTATAAAAGAAATTTACTTGAAATATTCATCATGAAGACTCACTTTAGCTACATATTTATTACATTTATATTTATGCAGTTATCTGCATTAGTCTACAGTGTAAGCAATTGAAATTATTCATATTGTCCAAAGTTTTTTCACATATTTTTTTATTTTCAGCAAAACTTTGATTTTGATTCCCACTTGACTGTTCAACTTTTTCACGCTTTGGATGTTGACAATCCAAATGTGTTCACATCACGTGGAAACATAACTGTTTCAAGCATTAACTCTGGAGAGTTTGTTATAAATCAAAAAGATATAACTCAACAGGATCGTCATTTCATTACGAATTTAGCAAAGAAAGACACATTTTATCGCCTTAGAGCCGATGTTGTTGGGTCTGATGGTATAAAAACAAGCTTCATAACATCTTCAAAAGCTGTAAGTTAAAATTATTACTTTTCCATTACATATTCAGCAAAGTTTATTAAAATAATTTCTAGTGTCACATGCTGCATTCACAACTTCATGATGCTATAACTATCAACTTTGATCACAACTTGGCAGTCGTTGGTGTCAATCACAGATCAATAAATTTGGAAGAAATCTTTGATAAATGCAGCACAGAAGCAATTAACGATATCACACTCAATCAGCTTTATGAATTCAGCACGGTTGTCACCCTAAAGATCATTGAACAAGCTCCAGTTCCAGATACAGTTGGATTCATTCAAAAATTAGAAAAAGAAAGAGAGGCTAGAGAACGAGGAGAAACTAAAGACAATCGGAGCTTCTTATCCAAATATTGGATGTATATTGTACCAGCAGTTATTCTATTGCTTATTTCTGGTATCACTAATCCAGAAGCTCAAGGAGCTCAAGGCTCAGTTGCTGCTCGTTAAAATTGTATCCATTCGATTCGTATCGGTGAAATAAGTTTTTGGGAATAAATATCAAATTTACCACAGATAGTCAAACCTAAACTATGAAATCATTTTCCATAACGTTTCAGTATAAATTTTTACTCTCTTTTTTTTTAAAGCGAAAAAAAACATTCAGCACTTTGTAATAAAAATAATGCAAAATGTCGCATAGCCAATATGAATTTTATTTTCACAATTCAACGAAAATGTTGTCTTCGTAGAGACTCTCAATATTCAAAAAATGAAATCATTTTAAAATGATGTCACGACACTTGTTCCAATATTTCATATGAGAACTTTGAAAAAAATCTAAGATGGAGCCACTATGTAACATCATTTTGTTATAGAAACTGCGTCGTAATTTTCTTATTCAAGAGAGTTGGTGAAATAAAATCTCTTTGCTTTAAATTTATTTACCGGTGTAAAATAAGATTGTCAAAACATAATATTTGTTGAAACCGATTGATTATTAAACAAGTAAGTTGTTAAAACTTAATTTTAGAGCCTGTCATCAAAATAAAGTTGAGAAAATCAACTTTTTTTTAATAATGCGCCAACATTTGTGTACAACAACATATTGTTCCTATTTACAAACAAAATCCATGCTTTGACTTTCAAAAATTTCAAACTTTTATCTGTTTCAAGAAATGGTTCGAACAAAACAAACCGCTCGAAAATCAACCGGAGGAAAAACTCCAAAGGTCTACAAGATCCTCCAAACCAAAACAAAGGAGTTGAGATCCAAAGGCAAACATTTGCCTCAAGTTGGACGCAACGCTCAAAAGAAGAATGGGGGAACGAAAAAAGTTAAACGTTTCAGACCAGGCACGGTGGCTTTGAAGGAAATACGTCGCTATCAGAAGACGACAGAATTGTTGATTCGTCATGCTCCCTTTCAACGACTGGTAAGCAACACAATTAAATTTTAATAAAATGATTATTTGATTGTTTCACTCCTTTCCTAAGGTAAAGGAAATCTCTTTGAAGTATAAAGCCGACTTTCGTTATCAATCTGGAGCAATGAGCGCTTTGCAAGAAGCCGCCGAATCTTACATAACAGGATTGTTTGAAGACACGAACTTATGTGCTATCCACGCAAAAAGGTGAGTTTCTTATGGTTTATTTTAAGAAAGAAAGTAAATGTTTCTTATTTCAGAGTCACAATTATGCCGCGCGATATTCAACTTGCTATGCGCATTCGTGGTGATTCACGTTATGGCCCGAAATAAACATAAAACAAAGCAATTTCATTGTCTATCACTTTCAAGTGTTGCTGATAATCAAAGAGAGTATTTAATTAACATTAAAAAAAATGAAATGAAACATTTTTAATTCCCAAACATTTTCTTTGAACATTTTCTATTACCTAAATTTATTATTTGACAGTACATTTGTAGTTAATCATAATCATAACATTAATTAAAATTCACGAAGAATAATTATAGAAAAGTACTTTGAAGATTCATTAAAAATTTCAAGAACATTACATTTTGAAAGTAAAACTTAAATTGGCTAAAAGCAATTTATCTATTTAAAATTCTTAAATTCTTATATTTTGTGTGTTAAGAGAGATACAAAGTTAAACTTTGAATCAGAAAATATATTTACATACATATATCGTATAATTATGTTTTTTCCTTTGAAAATTTATGTGTGCATGTTATTGGTAATCATGAAAAATCAGAATAAAGTGAGATAAATTATATTTCAAAAGAATTATTTAATTAATCTTCAATTAAATTTATTTTTTCTCATAAGTTTCATTTTTATTTTATCACATCGATGCATTCATCGTCTACCCTCGCATTGTGTACTCGTCATGAAATTTTGCATATTTTATTCCATTTGAGGCTTCTCTCTGAGAAAAAAAATGCATTTAAGCATTAAAATTCATAAGAAATACGCTGAAACTCACCACAGGCATGTGATTTTGACCCCTTTTGAATGATCTGACTTTATGAAGAATAAAGAGAATTAAAATCAGAACAAAGAACAGGATTAAAAGTGCAATAAACGTCCAGCTAACTGATGCATCGTCTGAAGATTTAAGGGAAAAATTCATGAAGTATATTTAAAAATATTTAAGAATTTGTCATTCGGTACTTTGAATAATATTTTCAAGCGTTGTATTACTTATAGAAGTCGAAAATGTTGACGATGAGGTAACTTCGAAAGGAGATGAAATTGTTACTGAAGTTGGAATGAAATTTCCATTCACATTTGATTGTAATGACGAAAAAGTTGTGAAGGGTTGTGATGTGCACCCTGAAATTGTTTCACACGTTGCATTTGTTGATGGTGATGAATTGGAACCAGATGGAGATGTTGCTGTTGTTGTTTCTTGCACAGCTGCTGAAGATGCTGATGCTGTTCTTGCTTCTTCTATGACAATTGAAGATGACGTTGTGGTTTCCTGTTTAACAGTTGAAGTTGAGGAAATTATTTCTGAAGCTCTCTTTAAAGCTCTTAACAGCAAGAAAAAAGATTAAAAATGTATAAAAACCGTCAGTAACATTTCTACAACTTCTCACCTAATTATAATTCCATCAAAAATCCCATCAATCGTACATTTACATGTAATTCTGTCATTACGATTGTTTTCTAAGTTCCTACAAGTTTTGTTATTCCATTGATTGTCTTTCCATATCAGACACATCGACGATGTTAGATGATCTTTCAATTCCAATGGAATTTCCATGATCACCGAGTCAGAAAATTCTGCCGGCTTTATGATTTTTAAATCGTCTTTCTTCCTATCATTATTTAAAAGAATTGTTTCATAGACTGGAGTTGGGTCATCAGTCGAAGAACTTAAATCGAAAATTTTACTGTCAAATCGAATTTTTCCAATACAAATAAAATTATCAGGAAAATTTGAGTTGCTAAATAAAATTGCTGCTTTGGGGTTTCCGGGAAACATTTGCTGCTCAACAGAAAGTTGTGGTGAGTAAACCCGCGAAACTTCAACTAAAACTGATTTTGATTTAATATTTTTGATGTTGAAATTTCGATCTTGACACAACATTTCAACAAATTCACGAACTTTCGTTGGAAATCTTTTCTTTTCTTTTTCAACAATTGTCACGTTGTTTGATGAGAGTAAAATTTCTGATAATTTTAAAACTTTCTTGATGTAATCAGTGCCATGATGATTGTTAATTATAGAACTTTGGGACTTTTGCAAATCCAAAGAACGTTTCATTCGTGTTTTGTTTAAAGTTTCTGCCAAACTTAAAATTTCTGCCACAAAAACTTCGTCTTCGATTTTCATAAAACTTTTCAAATTCATCGACATGTCCACAAATTCATCAACTTTTTCCTCATAAACGAAACCTTTCGGCTCTAATGCTTTCAACATTTTCAATTCATCCTTTAACATTTGAGTTATTTTCATCTCATAATTTGTTGAATTGTCACCTTTAAGTCTTCTTTGAGTTAAAAGAAAATTCACAGCAACATTAAAAGCTTTGGAAAATTCAAATCTTTGTAAACTTGCTTGGAACTCATTCAACTTGAAGTTGATTTCATCTTCAGTGTAATCATATGCCAAATTACATTTTATACTCGGACCAAAGCTCACGTTGCACGCTTTATGATTGTCACAAACTTCAACAAATGTTTGAATATCATCAGAGAAAGGCAATTGCGTGTAAGCATAAGTGTTGTCATAAACTGATCCAATGTCCACTGTTATATTGTCAACAATATATCCAAAAGAATATTTCAAAGGATAATCATTCGACACATCACGAGCTACTTCGGTTGAGAATTTAAAGATTTGTTTCATTGGAATTCCATTAGCAGGTTCAACATTCAATGTCATTACTTCTGGTGGTGCATTTGTAGTCAAAATTATATCATAAAACGATGTGATGTTGTGTCGTTCATCTGTTGATGAATTTACTTGTGCTTCAGGGCAATTAATATTTAATCGAAATTTGTATTTCTCATTTGGTGAAAGAATATCTTCAGAGATGTTTAAATGTACATCCTTCGATAGCGTTTTATTCTCATCAACTTGTTCTTCCATATTGTTAACTTCAATCAGTCCAACATTTTCTAACTTTTCTTTATTTTCTTCTTTAGCATCTGCAAAACCATCGCCAGCAATTAAATTCCAATGCGCGATGCAATTTGGAACAACATTTACAATTGTCACGACAACTTCGTTTGCTTCTTTAACATTTAAAGGTTGAGTTGGGAAATATTTCATTTGAACGTGGGGTAAAATATTTCTGTTCACAATGACATTTGATGTCGAAGATCTTTTCAATTCTTTCAACGTCACTTCAGATCGAATGTTGTAAGTTCCTTCAGTGGAAAAAATCAATTGTTGAGTAAGAAATGACGAGTTAAGTAAATTTTCTGGGCATTCAATTTCATTCTGCATGCACGTCCATTGAACTGAACTTAAGTCATTGAATGATCTTTGGCTAAATATAACTTGAATCGGAACTTGCCTATCAACTCCAATCGACAATGCTGAGGGAATATTTTGAATCTCAAAAGGTTTCGAAAGAATTTTTATCGTTTTTGTCGCCTGAAATTTCAATTAAAAATAATTATTTATATCATAAAAATTAACTAAAACTAACAAAGGCTAGAGCCGTAGTAAGATTGTTGAAAACAGTCACATTAACATCGAGAGAGTTTTCTGAATTTAAAATTCCTGCTGGCACTTTTAAAGAACTTCCTTTGACATCTTTAATGTCAGTTCCATTGAGTCCATTGAATGACCATTGATAATAAAAGTCATTAGACTCATCACAGAAAGAAGCAACCGCTACTAGTATGATTTCCATATCGTCGTAATAAAAATCAGAAGCCAAAATATGCAACGAAATGTCATCGGCCAGCTACGAAACAATTAAAATTCATCAACTCATTCATCACAATAAGTTTCAAAACGTTCTTACATCTCCTTCTTGTTGAGCTTTCAATTCACCATCTTTGTATGTAATGTTGAAGCTTCGAACTTCAGTTGAATGATTTTTATCGTCAATGCCAATGATTCGAAATTTGTAAACATTTTGTGGCGTCAACTGCAAGTAACGAAAAGTTTCATGGAATTGTAAAAACAAATTTAATTCAATTTTTCACTTCTGCTGCACTGATGTCGATTCGATTCTTCAATGAGATTGTGTCGGCATTACTTATAAGCCTCTGTTGAAGTTTTTTGATATTCCTCCAGATCGTCAGCGTATGTCTCTGATTTTTAAATCCATCTAACATTTCAAAGTCAATTAAAATCGAATAACGCAACTTTTGACCATTTGAAGTCTGTAAAGCAATCGAAACTTTATCAGTTTCCAGTTTTTGACTTTCATTTCTGTTACTGCAACGTAAGTTTGGAATTACAACCTTCAGAAATGGTCGCTCATCATCAGATTCAATTTGTTGAAAGGTAAAACATAAAAATATTGAAAAGATGAGAAAATATTTTGAACAAGACATTTTTAAATTGAATTTTATTGTTTTGGCAGCTTTCGTAGTCACAGAAACCAGCAGTGTTTGTAGTTGTAGATTCCAATTTAAAAAATTGACAAACCTTCTGAAAAACAATTCGCTGACATTTCTTCTCAGCCAAGGAAATTCTTAATGAAAACAAATAAATTTTCGCACTTCTACCATTGCAGATTTTTTATTTATTGAATTGATCTTATTAGGATACATTTAATGCTTGACATTTCTTCTGTTTGTTATTAAATATTCATCATTTTAAGATCTGATTTATAAACAAGAGTTACTTTCAGAATATTTCTTAATTCGGCAGAAAACATTGCTATTGCTGCATATGATTCAAAATTTGCAAAGATTGATTTTTAGAGGCAACAGAAACTAGAAATGTGTGAAATTATTAAGGTATCCGTTTAAAAAATGCCCATTCATTCAAGTTTCTTCTCTTTTTTCATCACAGTTTCCTTAAGGACTACTTTCTATCAAAGAAAATCAAAAAGTAACGTCAACAAAAATTTTTTCGACTCCAAATGTAACTTTATGATGTTTTTAATTTTATTTTTCCCCTTCTAATATTTTTAAGGGCTTCTAGATAAGCAAACATAAACCTTAATCACTTTTTACCGAACAAACTTGAACTTATTCATAAAAATCCAAAACATTATCCTAGAAATTCAGTGATAACACGATTTAGTAAATTTTCTTTCTTTCTTTTTGGAATTTAGTTTTCTCCAATGTAAGGAGTTTGTACATCAAGTGACAGATAAAGAAAAAAATTAAAAAAATGTAAGATTTTAAGGATGTAACCTGTTCAAGGTATTGCTAGCTATTCTATTAATTAAATCGTAAATAAAAGATTCTTACTTATTTTATTATTCTGTCGGAAATAAAACTTTAGATAGGAGTTTTCACTTCATCTCATCCCATATCAATTTGCAATCATTTATTTAATACTGGACAAGCTAATACAACAACTTTCTTTCCATGATCATCAAGCATGAGAATAACTCCAGCTTTAGAATATAAAATGAATTATCTTTAAAAATACTTTCAACAACTAAACTTTCATTGAAGAATTAAAAATCATTAAAATAGTTGAGGTAAGAATATTTTGATTACAGGTGCATGATAGATAGATCTTAAAACGTTATAAAATATAAGTAAAAAGATGGAAAACTCTTTGCATAAAGGAATACGACAAAAGACGAGTCTTGGTTTGGACAGGAATTGACAACAATTTTAAAAACTAACTGAAAGTTGATGCTTAAACTTTACTCGCAAATAATTTCAACGATATTAAGCTTTTTTCTCATATTTAAGTGTATGAAAAACAGAAAAATTTTCTCTTCGTCATCGTCAATGTTTTCTTTCATTTTCATGTATCTTATGTAATAAATTTGGACACTCTAAGTCATTTCAATTAGTAAAGACTCCACTTTTGATCTGAGTATCAAATCAAACTAACAAAAATTTGCGTCCGATGCGTTAACATTTCCAATCTTTTACTTTTCGTCCATCAAATTCATTGTCCAATTTCATTTATCATCCAATGAAAAAAAAATTCTTTTCCAAAAATATTTTTTTAGCTTGATATCTTTTTTAATTTATATTTTTTGCGTATAAAAAGCCAAAATTTTGCTTCATTATTTATTATTATTGTTAATCTTTTCAAAAAGGTTTTCTTTTCCACCTTTAATTTTGTAAATCTTTTTTTTTTGAATTGTAACTTTTTTTTGTACTTTGGAGTCTATTCAACATCAATTGTTTGCTTTCATCAAAATAAATTCATATTTTCACAAATAAATTAGTTAAAATCGAAAGATTTGAAAATTTTGTTTTCTATAAAAACAATTAAAATGCCAAAAACGAAAACGAAAATTCAACTTTTTTAATTTTTCGAAAAAAAAACTCTCAAAGAGGTTCGAATAAATATCAAAACGGTTTTTGTAATCAAAAACATTAAGTAATGAAAATACTTTCAACGAAAGAATTTAAAAAAAAAATGAAAACGAAAGCATGACAAAATTTTTAGAGATGACAATTTGATGTCATCTTAAATAATTAATAATTAAACTTACTGTCAAGGATGGAACCAAAGATTTTCATAGAAAAACCCGTCTCATTCCCTCCTTGATCGTTTAGGTCGCGCAGCATCAGCTCCGTTATCTTCGATACCGATTGAACTGCGAGACTTCTTTCCAATGTGACTTTGTGCTGTGATTTGAAGTGATATCGCATTCGTGTTGAGCTTCTCAGCCAGCAAGAGATCCTTTAATCCTTTCATTTTCCTCGACTTCAACGCTATGATCGGCTTTTTTGGTGTGTTAATTTCAAAATCATCGTAATGTTCCGACTTGCCATTATTATTAGTATCATTGCTTTGATCCTCTTCCGATTTCAAAACTTCACTTCTATTATCATCTACCGAAGCTGTGCTTGGTGATGCAAGTTGTGAAGATGCCATCGATTGTGGTGATGCGAGAGTTTCCCTCGATGCTGGTGAGAAAACTTTTTCTTCAATCTTCGGACTTTTCATTGATTCTTCACATTTCATATTTTCATCTTTCTTATCATGATTTCCATTCAATTTCGTCTCACAATCATCAGCTGTCGGATCTGTAAATGGAACTCCACCACCATGTAATAAAAAGTCGGGATTTAAAATCTTCTCGCCACATGCGACTGTAAGTTCTTCAAGTGATGGCAACATTGGAAATTCAATCGTTTTTACTTCGCTATTGTTGCTACTGGGACTCTTCACTGCTTCATGCTTTTGCTCATCATTCGTTGAACAAATTTCATTCTTCTTATTATTATTATCATCATCATAATCAGATTTGATAATTATTTTAACTTGAGATCGAATATCATAGTCAAATTTCGATATGGTATAGCAGAGTTGTTTTGCCCATCCAATGTGCAGAATGGGAGTGTGTGAACCTTCCTCCCACTGACATATACCATCGTAGAACTTTAAAAGATTGCCAAAGCAATAAGGATCTCTTAGAATGCTTTTTGCAGAATGACCGCTCGATTCCGTCTTCATTATTTGGGGAATCTGCTCGTTAGCTATATCCAAAAATTCCTTATAAATCTCCTCGTCATCACGAGAATAATTGTATAATCTTATGACATCACTAGCATCAGCCCAACATCGAAATGCATCACGAAAATTCTCACGACGATAATAATAACTTCCTTTGTATGAATATGGATAAACATGATGATTACTGTAATGTGTGATTGCTGATTGAATCGCTTCTTCATACAACTGTTCACAACTCGGTCGATCCTCTGTTGGATGACTTTCTTCTAATTCACCCAAAGTTCCTATGCCCATTGGATAAGTTGATAAATGGCCAGCATCGTAGAGAATCCACAATAATTGTTGTTGTAAGTCAGCAATTTCAGCACAAACGCTTGTTTGATTAAGTTGAGGGTTTAAGGATAAAACCATAGCTGCGAGTTCTGTATAGCGAGTGCAGATGATTGGATGACCAGCTAAATAAAGCCATGTTTGAGCTTCTATTCCAGGAATCACTGAGTGTCCTCGCTTATCTTCTGCTCCTTTTCCATGCCATGTTATTTCCATCGTTTCATCTCCTAAAATTGATGTATCATTTTAAAATTTCCAAATATTATGCAATCATGAATTTTCCCCTAAGAATGACTCACCAGTTATCCCAAACACTATCCACACATGATCTTCGCTTAAAGCTAAATGCACATCTTTGTAGTTAAGGATTTGGCAAGCGGCGACAGTTACTAGTGCAACACCGAAAGAATCTAACTTATTTCCTGTCAAATAGCTGTAGACACTTTGCAAGTGTGCTCGATCCTTATAGGATGATCGGAGGAGAGAATTCCAAATGACATCAGAAATTTTCTTAATTTTCTCCCTCGTCGCTACTTTCGGTTCTTTATTATCATCTTTCTTTTTCGACTTCTTTTCTGATGATTGTTGAAATGAAGTTTCGGCAATGGCAACAATCGATTTAAACTTTTTGTAAAGAGTATCGACTGTCTCATAATCGAGAATTGGGAATGTATTTGAACGATTTGTATTTTCCTTGCAAAGGACATTTTCTATGAATCCCAAACAAATTGAAAGCAAACTCAAATCTGGATCCTTATCTTTATCCTCCAATTGTTTTTTGAATAATGTTATCACACTTTCAAATGACACCAATGGAAAAAGATCCCTAATTTTGCTTATATCCATTATGGTTTGATTTTTTTAACTCAAAACTTTACATTTTTCCAATTGCGTTTTGGTGGGTTTGCAACTATATGAGGGATATACCTGCATACCCCAGTATATTGTTGCGTTTATTACGTAATTACGTAATTTTGGATGATTTTTACGAATCTCTTTAAGTTTTGTGTTCAATATTCTTGTCACAACTGCGGATCTGGTGAGTTTTGAGAATGTTGAAAAAACCTAATCCGCAATTATTCAGGTTAATTAAGAAAACAGCTGCATTTCTTATCTTTGCCGAAACTGCTGCGTTTGCTGGTACCTATCTTGCATGGTATAAACTTAATACTAGTCGTGGTAAGATAAAATTCATGTGTTTTTTTGACAACGCAATATGCCTTCAAAATTCATCTAATAAAACATTATTGTGCCTTTTTCAATAGATTTCCGATATTATTTCCATACAAACTACCCAGTAGTTCTTGAGGGTTACTATAAAGTTGGTAAGTTATCAAAAATGCAATAAATTATACTTTGAGCAATATTTTTATGACTCATTTTGACAGGTGAATACTTTGGTAAGGCTCAAGAGACAAAACAGGCTCGTTTAGCAGACCTTGAAGTTTGGACAGCACTGAAAAACAAAGAAAATTAGAATTTCGATTGATGGCAGGAAGAATTTTTCAATCTTTCGTATATATAGGTGCCTTTGGATCACTTGGATATATTTTATTGAAGTTAACTGAACCATCTGAAGAAAAGAAAAAACAAATTGCACAAACAGGTTACTCAGATCCAAGTTCTGGAGAAAGTCAAAAAAAGAAAGCATTATTCCTTGAAAAACTTAAACAAGCATCAGTCACAGAAACACCAATTTATTTAAAGAAAAAAGAATCAAAAACATCTGATCAAGAAGCTCCTAAACAACCAACAAAACGAGAGATAAACTGAAGTAATTAAAGTAAAACCGTAGTAAATATTAGAAATGGAGAACGAAACTTCATTTAAAAATCCTGTTTTGGAAATGATGGCTCGACGGGATCGGGAAAGGAAATTAATTAAAGAAAGAAATCAACGAGATCGTAGAGAAAAATCTGAATTGGAAGGAATCGATTATTTCGATTCAATCTTTGATAAGAAAGTTATCGAAATTGGAACTCGCTTTGACACTCTTCAACCCGGTGGTGATTCTATTCTAATGCAAGAAGAATTTACTTCAATAGCTAAAGATTTGCAAGAACTTCAACGCTACTTTACAAGTTCAACAATTTTTCTGAATGATCATAAAATTCAGAGATGCCAGAATATCATTAATCACTTGGTGACAAAATCTGAAGAAAGAAAAGCAAGAATTGTGCCTAAAAAGAAGTTTGGATTTAAAAATAAACCAGCGGTGAACCAACAGAAGACAGAAACAAAAGTTGTTGAAGTTGAAAAGGAATCCAAGCAAAAAACTTTTGAGTGGACCGATGCTGAAAAGAAAAACCTAGTCATAGTGCTCAACTCTGATAAAACAAATAACCAGGATTTAACATTCAAGGACATGGAGAACTGTGTGATTATTATAAGAGGACATCCAGGTTCATTACAAATGTCAAAAATGAAGAATTGCTTAGTGATTTGCAATCCAGTTGCGAGATCAATTTTTGGTGATAATTGTAAAAGTTGCACATTTTCTTTTGCTTGTCAACAACTCCGTCTTCATTCTTCAACGTCTTGTACCATTTATCTTTTCGTCACATCACGAGCAATTATTGAAGATTGCACTGAAATTTATTTTGCACCATGCGCCGAAGTTTCTGATGATTTTGAGAATAATTTAAAACTTTCGGGACTTGATGGAAGCGTGAATAATTGGGAAAACATTGGTGATTTCAATTGGCTTTCAACTGATAAACAATCACCTAACTGGAGTCGAATAGATGAAGATTCTAAAATAACCAACTGGGAAGAATTCATCAAGGAATTTAAAATGATTCATAACATTTCTTAAAAGCAATCTGAAGGATTAAATTGAATTTTTTTTTCTAACAGAATTGATTTCATTCACCAATTAATAAATTAAAACTCCCCTCTAATCCCAGAAATAAACTTTTCTTTAACAACATAAGCTTTTGTTTGCTTGTTTTTGTAAAAACAAACATAATTACGTAATTATGTTGCAGTCATACATAAACGTTACGTTCATTTCTTGTTAACGTTAGTTTCAGACGTTTGTGCTCAATATTTTTCTTGTGACTGTAATATTTGGTTCATTCATAAGAAATTTAAAACATTTATCAGAAACTTAACATTAAATCGTTTTATTCAAAATGATTCGAGGAATTTTAACTAAAATTGTTTATTGTACAAAGCCATTGTCACCTTCATTCTCATATTCTATACAAAAACGTTTTTACGGTAAGCAAATCACTCATTTTATGTCGGAAAATGAAAATTGTTTTGATTTTTCCCTCTTTCAGCTTCGGCTCCAAAACGTTTTTATAAAAGCTCAAGTGTTTTGTTTAGTGATGGAAAATATGAAATCACTTTAGATCAACGAAAGCTCAAAACACCCAAAGGAACATTATTTACAGTAGAAAGTGAACCATTAGCCCTTGCAATCGCCCATGAATGGAATTCACAAAAGGAAACAATTGAAAGGTCGAGGATGATGTTAACAGCTCTTAGTAACACTGTTATTGACAACCCAAATAATTTAACAAAACTTGATATAATCAACTATCTCCTTTCGTATGCTGAAACTGACACAATTTTGTTTCACAATGAAGCTGAGGCGGATCTGTACAAACTTCAAACCGATCAATGGGATCCAATTATAGAATGGTTTAACAAACGTTATGACACTGATCTGAAGAAAACAGTTAATATTTCACCTCCAGTGTTTCCATCAGGCGCAAAAATGCAAATAGCGAAATATCTTCAATCACACGACATGACGGCACTTCATGGAATTCAATTCGCTGTTGAAACCGTCAAGTCAGTGATTCTTGCTTTTGCTTGCATCGATCGATTTATCACACCTGAAAAAGCTGTGCTTTTATCACGACTCGAAGAAGAGTTCCAATTAGGACATTGGGGTAGAGTTGAGTGGGCTCATGATCTTAATCAACAAGATCTTCAAGTGAGATTAGCTGCTGCAGTATTTCACATACAATGCAATACTTTTTCTCATTTTGTGAAGACGAAAATGGTTGTTTAACTTTTTAATTATATAATTTTAGATATTTCTAAATAAAAGTTTTATTAAGGCTAATTTGTGTTATCAAAACTTTCCTTTCGCTCCCATAGCGTCTCGTTTTTCAATCCAATTTCGTAGGAATTTTTTGTATTCGGACTGCGATTTACAAATGATCACTAATGAAGATGGTCGACATCCATGTTTCTTCAATTCTCCAATTCTTTTCTTTGTTGTTTCAAGCGAATGACATAAAATTCTTACATTGTTTGCTATTTCAAAGGGTTGAAACTTTTCTTCTTCAAGGAGGTAGTCAAGTACATCTTTTACCTGTAAAAGAGAAGGTTTTAATTAAAATTTATGTAAGAAAATTAATCAAAGGAATTTACTTTTGTTATTCGAATATTCAAGACTAATGTGTGCTTTTTAACAATCAACTCTATTGTAGGGATGTCATACCCAAGTCTCTCAGATAAATATTCCACGATGGTATTGTCGCCCAACAAACTTTTACTCTCTTGTGACAATGTCAAAGTTCTGTCGAGAACTTCTTCAGGACATCGAATAATCCAAGGCTTCAAGTTCCTCTTTCCAGCTTTCCTGCAACGCTCTAAGCGAACTCTAATCGATGATGGTAAATACTTGAAAGCCCAAAGATCACGAAGAATGCTCATTGAAGTGATTTTATATTCCAGCATTATATTAAGATTCGCTACAAGCATTTCGTAACTAATTTCAAACATAAACATGTGAGTTGAGAAATACTTCGACACTAAAGAAGGCTCAACATCTAAGCGTTTTGCGAAATAATAAATTCTGTTGCCTTCTGGAACGACGTTCCTCTCTTTGCTTGCATTTTTGATAGTTTGGAAAAGCTTCGGCTTTGTCACACGGATAAGTGGAAGGAAATCATTAATATCACCTGGATCCATCCTTCTTATCAGATGTAGTTTTTCCACAAGGTTTTCTAAGAGAAGGAATCACTTTTTGATTAATCATTTTACTTAAAATATTTCATAAAATTCTTACTTTCTGACATTCCTAAAACCCAAACATTTTCAATTATACTTTTAGATGTCACATTTTGATCAAATAAAAGTTCAATATTCATTGTTATTCCTTCTAATGGTAACTTTAATAAATTACTTTGTTGTGTGATAATCTTTTTGGCTTCAATGTCTGTGATCTCAAAACAATGTTTGAATTTGTGTGTAAGCAATCTCATTGCTTCATCCTCTTTCTTAGCATTTTGCTTTCTTTCATTTAAGGTGTAAATTTTATTTTCGTTGGTATTCTGTTCGATCTGCTGAATACTGTTTTTGTGGATTACATTTTGGTGTATAAATTTAACAGATGATCTTTTAGAATAAATTTGATTGATAACTAAGCGACTTCTTAACAGAAACGCAATCCGAGAACAAGGAATCATTTCAATTTATTTATATTATGAAACACTTTTTAGTAATAAACAATGAAATTGTTTGTAACAGAAAGATTGAATAGGTTTAACGAAACTTGAGCCGCATTTATCAAGATTGAAATAAATTTTTGTTTACATTATTGAGCTTCGACACCGCGAAATTTGCAAATTTCTTTACGTATTCTTACGTCAGAGCTACGTCATTTTTCTGACTCACAGTCAAGAATGATGAACCAGATAAATCATAATTAAATTTAAACTTTTAGAAAAAAAACGAGCAAAGATTAGATATTTGTCTGCAAGTTGAGTTTTGTTTCGTCACATATAGTAATTTAAGATATGTTCGTTTGAGTTTATTACTTTCAACGACATTTCACTGTAAAAAAAGTTTACGTTCGTTACGCAAACATTTGGTTATCAGTGAAATTAAGAGAAAAATCGGTGTCATAAAGAACAGAAAAAAACTATTAAAAAACCGAATAATTAACCTTTTTGCTCATTTCTATCTTAAAATAAGAGTCATAAATAGTCTTACTCGTGTTTTTCACTCATAACTAAGTCATTTGTCAGTGAAGATGGCTCAAAATTCTGCACTTATCATGAGAATTATGGTAAAAGTCTTTGATAAAAATGTTATATCAGTTTATTTGTGATAATTCAACAGTAATTTATCAATTGATTACAGGCTAGCAGTATTACAGTAGCCGAAAAAGCTGGAGAGGTTATTCGAGATATTATGAGTCGTGGAGAACTCGGCGTTGTAGATAAGGTTCTTCATATGACTACAAAAAACCATTCAAGGCCAAAAATATACTTAAAAAAATTCTTGAAAACTTTACAGGGTCTCAATACTGATTTCGATCCTCAAACAGAAGCTGACAGATCAAGCCAAAAGTGTATCATCGGCTCCCTCTCAAAACAATATTCCAAACTCAAGATTATTGGAGAAGAAGGTGCCACCGACTTAAGCAATGTACCGAAAGAATTGATAATTAATGGCATGGATGAGAACTTCTTATCACAGTACAAATGTCCAGATTCATTTATAAATATCACTGAAAATGATCTCTGCGTTTGGGTTGATCCACTTGATGGAACGAGTGAATATGTGCATGGTTTTCTTGAACATGTCACTGTTCTTATTGGAATCTCTTTCCGAGAGATGTCAATTGGTGGTGTCATACACCAACCTTATTTTAAGTGCGCTAAGAGTGGGAAACTTGGAAGAACAATTTGGGGAATGAAGGAACTTGGCACTGGAGGCTATACTTCCAAGAAGGCACCTGAGAACAAATTCATAATTACTACAACACGTTCACATTCAAATGCGCTTGTTCAGACGACTCTTGATTCCATTCGACCTGATGATGTGCTTCGAGTTGGTGGATGTGGTTTCAAAGTTTTGCAGGTAAACAACACTTAAGTTGAAAAAATGATTAAAATATTTAATGGTTTCTTTATTTCTTGAAAGCTTTTGGAGGGTAAAGCACATTGCTATGTGTTTGCTTCACCAGGTTGTAAGAAATGGGATACTTGCGCTCCTGAAGCAATTTTAGAAGCAGATGGTGGCGTGTTAACAGATATTCTTGGAAAGCATTATTCTTATGTGAGATGTTTTTGTAATATATTTATAAATCTTCTGAGAACTAAATCGTTTTTATTTTTTTAGGGTCCAAATGTTGAATATGCTAATAAAACTGGAGTCCTTGCCACTGCACGCCATACAAATCATCAAGATTTATTGGAGAAAATTCCTGATCACGTCAAAAATAAACTTAATGCTTAAAGGTTTTGTTCATTCTGAGTTTATTGGAGATTTTTTGTAACTTTCTAGTTATTTTTTGTTTGTTTGAAGTTTAAGTTAACTTACAGGGGATATTTAAAATTTAAGTTAATCATGGTTGAATTATTTTTAGTTATAGTTCGAGTTTGGACTAAATATTTTATATTTTTGTATGCAATTGGAAAAAGGCAAAATCTTGTGATAGATTAACATCTCAACAAATCATTTGATGGTTTCATTCTTCCGAGAATTAAAAATTAAACAAAATATTCTTGCAATCTTTGCCATGTCCGAAATATTAATATTCACAAATGAATCTTTCCATTAAATTGATTGCTTCTAATAAATATAAATAATATTAGCTTTAAGTGCTTTTTTATATTATATTTATGTCATTGGAATAAGAGAGTCAAGATAATAAAACGTTAATTCATTTAAAAACTCCTTAAGGAAATACCTTTTAAATAAGATATCTTCAGACGATCGATAGAGGTAGTAAAACTGCTAATTTTTGTACAAGATATTCTATTTAAAAGTGCATAATTAAGGAGTTATTAAGGAAAAATCTTTGCCTGAGTTTTGACAAATTCAAACGGAAATAATTTAAATTCCCATAAGAATGTTTCGCTACTAACTTCAAGTTGAACTTTTAAAAAAATAGAAAAAAATTGTAAACAAACAAAATAGAATTAAAATGAACTATGAATTAAAAAAATCATTTGAGTGCGATCAAGGTGCAGTTAGAGCAGTTAGATATAATGTTGATGGGAATTATTGTTTAACATGTGGATCTGACAGGAAAATAAAATTATTCAATCCTAAAAATGGTTTGATGATTAAAACTTATGCCGGTCATGGAGATGAAGTGAATGATGCAGTTGGAAGTTGTGATTCCGGATTTATTTTATCGGGTTCAGCTGATAAAAGTATTATATATTGGGATGTTTCGACAGGATTACCAGTAAGAAGACTTCGAACTCATGCTGGGGCTGTAAGTTGTGTTAAATTCAATGAAGACTCGTCCGTGGCAATTAGTGGCAGTAGAGATAATACAGTTCAATGTTTCGATATCCGAACAAGAGCATTGGAACCAATTCAAACATTAAAAGAGGCTAAAGACTGTATCACAGGATTGATTGTCACTGAACATAAAATAATCTCATCGTCATTGGATGGATGCATTCGACATTATGACTTACGAGCTGGTGAATTAACATGTGATAAAGTTGGGGAGCCAATAACAGCTGTGACAATGACTTCCGATGAACAATGCGTACTTGCTTCATGTCAAGATGGTGTAATTCGATTGATTGATATCGATGGAGGTGAAGCATTATCAGAATATCGCGGACATTTACCGAAGGATTATAAAATTGAATGTGGTTTACTTAAAAATGATTCACATATTATCTCAGGATCTTCCTTTGGTTGTGTTATTATCTGGGACTTTCTTGAAGCAAAACAAGTAAACACATTAAGAATAAATAAAGATGGTGGAGTCATTCAATCTTTAAATTGTCATCCCACAAATGAAGACATTTTAGTTGCAAATAGACGACAAATGCAACTTTGGTCCACAATCGATTTTGAAATTATTGAGGATGAAAAGATGTCTTAGTATTCAGATTGTTTAATTTTTTTCTGCTGTATCTATCTATAATAATATTATGGCACATTAGCAAGTGATAATATGAATACATCAGGACAAAACTTTTGTCCTTAAAACTAGGACATTGGCCATCAGACAACTTGCAATCCATCATCAACATACGTGGAACCAACTCAAACTTTTGTTTTAATGGCTGTTTAAGTAATCGTAGCGCGATTAAAATTTAAATATTTGACAATGAATTTGATAACAGTGAATGTTTTCTTTAACAGATTATGTTGAAATAAATTTTCAAGAAAAGATTAAAATTAGCTTTTAATAAGCAATATGTCCCTTTACCCTAGGTTTTAATAAGAAACATCGCATAGAGAACTTTTAATGTGTTTAATTAAATTTCCTTCATCACATTATAAATTAGCAGGCTTAATTTAATAAGAATAAAGATGAAAGAACATCATTTGCATAATCATAAAAATTCTGAATTTTCCATCTGGTATCCGCTAAAAACATTTTTTTTCTATTTTTATCTTCGTTAACGAACCGATAACTTAAGCTTTGTTTAAGCTGTCCAGGTTTGTGAAGCTCTTTTGATTTATTATCACTTATCAAACATAAAAAAGAAGCTTTAACTGGATGTGAACCGAAATTTGATTTTTAAAAAACCAGATGGAACTGGTATGAGGTGTTAAAGAATTCTTATTCATTATATTAAATAAAGGCAGCTCCGTTTATATCGGAAAATTTTCATAGTTTTGATGGTAAACAATTCTGAGAAATCTGGTTTTTTGTTTCTTTTGTATTTATAATTTTTTTTTCGAAAGACATCTGATTGCCAATGAACTTGGCAGACATCGAGGAAGGGAAAAGAATATTTTGTCGCTGAAATTGTAAGATGATTATTTATAAGGTTTGTTAACTTTTATTTACCTACATGTTTTTATCTTTGCTTCACCTTGATCATTGCAACATACATCAGCGTTATCAACAAAGTAAGGAAAGAAGAATGAAATAAATCTTCATTAGCGTTAATAGGAATTGACTTCATGATCACGTACATAGTCGATGTTGGTAACAAAGGTTGCATTTAGAAACGAAGGTTATAATCGATATCACAATTTTCCTCGCTTATCTGTCAACAACGATTCGTTGCATTTCTAATTCTGAAACTAGCTTTTTGAATATGATCTTGATCAGTAAAGCGGAAACACCTTAAGAAAACAAAAATATATCATAAAATCTCACCATTGCATTGGGCGTGTTAACGATGACAATATTGTCAACTCAATTTCAATAAATTTCAATTTAAAGGTCATGTAAAGTTTGCGAAAACAAAAAAAAACCATTTTGACACATGGGAAGTGAATGCAAAAACCTATAAATAGAAAAAGAAGGCAAATGTCTTTGACGGTTTTTTTTTGTCTTTCTTTCCTCGATTACTCATAAAATATCTCATGCTTTAATTAAAAATTCAAAGATAAAGTCGCTTGCGGGAAGGTCAAAGCGCGCGCGCTCGCTTCTAGTCCACATCGACGCGAAAAGATCACTCAAAATAGGCGTGACTGATATCAAAAGAAACGATTAAGTCTTTTTATTTTTTGTCTTAATGTCGTAAACACGATTCTCAATGTTAAAGTAACATCAAAATGTACAAATTAATATCCAAAAGATAGAAGTTGTTGAAAAACTTCCATGAATGTTGATCACATGACGTTTGAATTCTGTTTTTGATGAAAGATTTTCTTAAAGTATTTTTAAAATATCTTAGCGGAAATATTTGGAACAAGGTTTAAAGAATCATCATTGAAAAATTTAAAAAATGAATTTATTGGTAGAAATATGTTGGTGAAGATAAGTTAAGACTTCATTCACCCGTTAAGAGAACGCTACACGTCATCAGTTTTGTTTTATGATTTGTTTACGCAATTCTCCAGATGATGAAAGTAGAACAGAAAATATTTACAGTCGTGAATCACTTCGTCTTTGGATGTCACTGTTTAGTTTGTCGTTGTGCTCGATATAAAAGCGTAAACAAGTAAATTATTATAAACAAGCTAACTTTATTTGTTATCTTCGGGTTTGAAAGCATTTTAAAGCTTTTATATCGTGATTCACTTGAACGATCTACGTGAGAAGCTGCTCATCGTCAGTCACTTTTGTTTGTAGATAATCTAAACTGAGCTTTATTTTATTAATTTTTCGTCGCAATGTAATCGACTTCAAAATTTGCGAAATAAAATATTAGAAAAACATCCGCCAAATTGTGACATCAAAGCGACCAACCTTTAAAAATGAATAAAACGACTTTTCATTTATTATTTCTTGAACAAGCCTGACTTGCCTCTTAACTAGTGCGACTAATTGTCTCATTGCTACGGATAAAAAGAGGCAATGCTGTCAACTATAATCTTGTTTCATTAATCTTGACAATTTCATGCAATCCTTCACGACATCAACGAAGTTCGTGTTTTAAGTCTGCAGATTAAAAAATAGTTTTCAAACTTATAAAGATAATTTTCGTGACACCAGAATCAACACAAATATTCACTCTTCAATGAAATGTGGCATAGGACATGTGAAAATTTCCTATCACGTAGTGTTGAAGTGCTTGATTGAGATACTCAATCGAAAATAGCAACTCGTCGTTTAATTATCTACGATTTCTTTTAATTTGTGGTGTTTGCGGAGGCGAAAGTAGCAGAGCGAACATCAATAAATATAGAGACAATCAACCCAGAAACATTTTGTGCCAGAATTCTTCATGAACTTTGAGATTTACTCGCTTCGCATCAGTAGCACACTTGGATAGAATAACGCGTATGTTCATCAGAGTTGAGGACAAGAGAAATAAATGTTTTCGTGTTTCTTTCTATCAAATCTCACATTCACGTGAATAACATGTGGACAACGATGAGATAGATGAGTGCAAAATAAAATTTTCTGCTTTTTTTTCTTCTTCGTTACCGCTCGACAAATATTTCGACACAAAAAACTAAAACACGAACATTCATATTAATCTAGATAAAATTCATGTTGCTAAAATGAAAATTATTTTTGTAACTTCATTTCTATTTCTGAATTTATTGCAACTGTAGACGCCAATCAATTATTGGAAGAGTCACATTGATCTGATTTCAAGTTAAATTCATTTAGGCTCGTGTACGAACATCTAATTAGTAAGTTGGAGAAGTCAGCAACACGAGTCAAGTTTTTTTTTCTTAATTACCTCCAACGCTTTTTTTTCTTGCTTGGCATCGACAATATTTAATGCAGTGCAATGAATGTTCATTAAAACAATTTCCTACGATGACAAAAACCTTGAAAAAGCTTTTAACTTCAAGCAAATTTCATGAACTCTTAAACTTTATTTTGAATTCTTTAAGACAAATTAACTTCCGTATTTTAAAGTGAAACGATTCAATTTGTACTATTAATAAATATTTATGTGGATTGAACGTGCCCCTTGAAACGTATTTCCAGATAGTCATCGTTGTTTAGCCAGTTAGCTATAGAAAGACAAAGACAAAATTGTGTTCAGTTTGAAAGGCGGATCAATGGATGAATGTTGAAAATTAATTTATAAAAATGATGATATCACTTTACAGCCTCGAGTATTTAAATCTTAAAAACATCAAATGATGTTTTTTTCTTTCACAAAGAACTCTGCATAAATACATATTTTTGAGTTATTCTCAGACTTCTATATAGAGTGATTGATGCTTCAACGATTGAATAAACCAATAAATGGTGTCGAAAAACAGGAAGTACTCATTATTTAGTAATCTAATGTCCAAGGCTGTAAGACAATCCCCTTCGAGTCGAGCTATGACAACGACATCGCGAAAGGTCTTTGAAGCAGCGCAATTTCCATATTTTTATTTATTCATTTTTCTTCGTCTTTTTCAACACTTAATTACTCATACAAATCGACGCGAGGAAACTTGTTGTGTTCACGTTAAAATCATCTTCAAATATTTTATTATCTTCTTCTTCTTTTTAATCGCAAGCGATAGTAAACAAACGAATCGAAAATAAAATGAAATCATACACTTACAAATATCTACTGAAAATGAGACTATCACCTTCGGCGATAAGCTGCGATGAGGCAATCACGTTTCGAGGGAGTGACTCCAATGTGCGTTGCGTTTAATTTATTTATTTATTTTTTTTATTATTTCCTTGAGATGAAATTTTTTTAATCGAATGTACCAAGCAACAACCGAGTGTGACGTCAGAGCATGGGAGGATTTTTGAACTTTCGTGATTTTTCTCGTCTTGCGACATGATCATCTTTGGTGTTAGGATATTAATTAATTTCTAAGTTTATTTTATTCTACAAGACTTTCTAATTTCTTTTTAGTTAGAAAACAGTTTTTATATCTCTTGTTGTCGAGCGTAGAATTAAAAAAAATTTGTTTAATGAAAATGTTACGAAAAATGTTTCACATCAGCCAGAACAATCCGGAATGTATTTAAAAATAAACATCGAGCTACCTAGTCTGTTTTTAATATTGTTGTTAATGAAATTCTTCGTTATCTGGATACACATATAAATAAGCAATTCAGAATTTATCCGAGAGAAGATAACACGGAGAACATCTTTTTATGGCAAAGTTTTGTGCGTCATCAATTGACATATTGCGTAATCCTTTTAAACACTGTTTGAAAACAACAAAATTAACGTCCTTCCTTGCATTATTACACGCTTTTATTGTGTGATATTTAATACTTGATTATCAACAATGACAAGCTACTCAAGCAACGAAAAGCCGAAATTTCAGGCTCGTGACTCTCATTGATAGCACGAGCGGATCGACTGATAAGTGATTCTGTAAATTATCAAAATTTTAATTCAGTTCATCTTTAAATAGAAGAAAGATCAGAACATGTGTCAAATCCAGTTAATTCCACTCATTTTTACTTTATATGATAAAGTACAAGGAACATAACAACACCAGACAGTGTAATTGAAGTAATTTTTGTTTTTTTATTATTATTTCACAACTTCCACATTATCACATTACAAACGGAGGTCAGACGATGGAAGTTTACTCTCATAATAACTTAGTAAATTATATTTAACTGTCAAGAATAAAACATGTTTAGAACACATTACAATGTGCATTGTAAGCAATTTAGAAGAAAAATATTTTCAATTTAGGTGTTTGTATCAGCAAATGTCTGATTGAAATTGCTGTCGATATTTTGTAATATTCATAATTCTAGTAAATTGAATTGGAAAAACTTTAAAAGACTGAAATTAAGCGCAATTATTTCTTATCAGAATGTGAAAATAAATTGCGTTGCACAATTAAATGGAAATGTTTTGACCCAAAGCAAAGTGTGGGTGGCATCGTTCGAAATTGATAGAAATGCGTAGTTGATGTTGCCTTTCCTAGAATGTCAAGTCAGCTTTTCAATGAACTCGTGTCGTTTTGAGATATCAGAGAAAGTTGAATCACTTTCACTTGGAATGCGAATTAAAGTTGATTGACTATTTCTTGTTATTCATTTTTTTATTTATTTTTATAAACTGATATGTACTCGTATCAACAACAACAATAGTCAATTTTCAATGAACAAAAATAATTTATTGTCTTTTTATTCTTCTTCTTTATCGTTATGCGATAAGGCAAAGTGTGCGTTCATAGTCTCACAAATGGCGGCGGAAAAGCACGATCACGACTAGACCACATGATAGACTTGTCCTGAACTTGCTGATAAACAAAATAAGAAAAAAATTCAGTTT
The DNA here is from genome assembly GCA_900005825.1 of Clunio marinus. Lineage (NCBI taxonomy): Eukaryota > Metazoa > Arthropoda > Insecta > Diptera > Chironomidae > Clunio > Clunio marinus. The sequence goes on from CVRI01000055.1 coordinate 1,428,953, forward strand.
CATTGTTTCATACATTTGCAAAACTGTTTGTCGTGTCTACTCAATTACGACTGAGTCTGTGTCGATATTGTCTTAGTTGATGAAAGAAATTGTCATTTTGCAGACTCTTTTAATTGACGATCTGAAAAATAAAAGTACGGAAATATTTTTGACTTCACATGACACATCAGGAAGCAAACGCGAACTGAAAGTGTTACAAATTGTTTTGATGCAAATGACCCTTGTGAATTTACATTTCGTGATCGCTTCTTTATCAGTACTTGCGACATAAAATTCAGTTAAGCGTGGTATGTTCCCTTTCATTCGATCTCCTCCCCCGCATGGTTTGTCATTCAATGTTTACTTGATAAGAGATAATAATGTCGACCTCAAACTAGATTTTCGTTGAAATATTTTGGATTTGATGAAATAAATACACCGGTTGGAGTTACTGACTTAAGATAACAATGATTTGAAGTTTTTATCAGCAAAGTAATTGAATCGTCTGTAGTGTTTTCACAAACTAGATTGTTTTGATAAGTAGTGAGACGATGGTCGTGAGCGAGTAATAATTTATTGAGCTATGTAGACATTATCGGCACCAGATAAGTGATGAACTCAAAAGCCTATTTCACAATAGATAATTCAAAAATATATGTGAGAACATGGAGCTAAAATTAGATTTGGAAAACATGTAAACAGTTGCGTGACAAATTCAATGATCACAGGTCAATGACAACCACAGTAACGTTAAACGTTCCTGAAGTCTGTCTCTTTAGTCTTTCTGATGATTAAAAAAACGAAGAAAGTGCGCGTAATGATGAAATAAAAAGAAAGGCAATAGCGTGATGTTGCCGTGATCACCAACTTGAAAAGTATTTGAGAGGCAAGAAGCTTAGAAAACGTACAAATATCTAGAAAAAGAATAAAACTTGCAGATATGAAAGAAGAAAAAGAAGAAAAATTCCACATGTCAGGCCCGTCGACAATGTGACTAATAAAATATTAAATGAAACTAAATTGATGGTAGAAAAAAAAAGTTTCAACGAATAAATCATTCGTTTATTGACCCAAATAATGATTAACTTTTTATCTGATAAAACCATTAGACGAAGATTATTTCATATTTGCTGAGTAAAACTTTCCTACACGCGCAAACATATTTTTAAAAAAGTGTTCAAGCACCTCAAACGTGCTTCGTTTCGTTCTCGTCGTATATATGTAGTCTACTTATATGATTGTCAGTTAACACGAGGCGATCTCAATGTTGAGAAAAAATGTGGGTGTAGCAACGGTTGAAGATCAAATGTCTTTTGAATGTTCGCTTTTGTGATAATTGGAAAGTCCCGCTCCCATGATGATCTCACTTTTAAATCCGCAATCGTTTGTTCGGATTGAGATTCGTAAACGATGTAAATACATGCTTGAAAAGACGAAAACAGACGCTGAGATGGAGACGAATGATGACGATGTGCGATGTATTAATTAATATTTCGTATGAAAAGAATTTTAAATTGTTATTATCTGCAAATGCCTTTTCACAATCATAAACATATATTTTGAATCAATCAAAATAGTTCCACTTGGAAAATTTAAAACATTTTTTGTTTGAAGGGCATTCACGATAAGACAACATTTAGTAACATTTTTGTTTACAGTTTTGAGAATTTTCGAAAAAATTTTAGATATGAAATTTCATCATACAAAACAACATAAATTTTTGAAAATTCTTTCGATTATGCAAGAACATAAAAAACAATAAAAACAGTTTAGTGAAATGACTTACAATATTGTCGAAATTGCTGACGTCTTATCATAAAAATAAAACAAAAAAAATGATTTAAAGTGCCATTCAATAATTGTGGCTGCAGTTGACAAAAACAATTTATTTATAAATTGATAGATAAGTTATCTGCTAAGTATCTGCGTCATAGATAAATTAAAAGAAAAGTCTGGAAAAAAGATTTAAAACTCAGTTTTTTGATGATTTAAATGTTTTAAATATTTTTATTTATAAATTTCGTTCATCAACGAAACATTATTAACTCAAAATCACAGAATATGTTGGTCAGATATATGTTAATAAACTGAATAACATAAAAAATAAATCGAAAGAAAAGAAAACTTTAACATGTTTAATAAAAAGAGTTTGTAAGCTTATCATGTCTTATGCAAACTTCTAAGAAAAAGATTTTCGTTACACGTCATTAATTTATTTAACTTTGTTTAGTTTTCATGGGTTGATCTACTGCTTTGTAAATTCCATGAAAACAAGATCGCTTTCAGCAATAAAAATGCATAACCGAGGAGATGACAGAATGAGATCAAACGCCATTGTGCTGACGGCTTAAACAGCTAATCAGGTAAATTTTGTGATTCAACAGCATGCCGCTTATAGAAGCGTGTTATTCATTATACCATTCAGATTTGGAACAATACTTCTAGGCGTTTGTTGATGTTGCGAGATTGACATAAGTGCTGACGAATTATTCGACGATGCGAGGTTATTCTTTCCCTTCGTTTTATCTTTGTTATGACGTTTAACATGCTTCGACAAATGATCAGATCTCATAAAGCGACGATCACAAGCACCACAAACAAATTTCTTTTCGCCGGTATGAGTACGTTTATGTCGTGATAATTCATCAGATCTCGAAAAACGACGTTCACAATTCTCCCATTTGCAGAAAAATGGACGTTCACCGGTATGACTTCTTGTATGCGCTTTAAGATGACTTGACTTAAAGTAGTTTTTACCGCAATTTGGATAATCACATTCGAAAATGCGGCGTCGTTCTTGTGTTGCTTGTGTACGAGCATTTGTTTTGTTCAGCCTTTGATGAGATGATGGGGGCGTTGACGTGACAATCGTTTGTGCAGAACTCGAAGGTAGCAGAAGAAATCCTGTTTGCATCAAGCCATTTCCCGCTTGTGACGTTGTAATGATGATACCTTGAGGTGGTAATTTTGGTGCAATGTTTGGCAATTGTTGAATTTGTTTAGCTGGACTTTGTTGTGGAACTTGGAATAAAATGGTTGGTGGTGATTGTGGTTGAGCCATCGAAACAGGCGATGACGTCAATACACGTTGTTCCACATTTTTAACTAATGACTCATTGGTATTTCCAAGAAGTGATGGTGAAGTTGAACCATCACAACTATTTGACGTCGATTGACTGTTTTTTCTCCCCATCTTGTACTTTACGCTTCGAAAAACATTCAAGTGAATGTCATTATCTTCACATTTAGGTTGAATGACTTCAGTTGTTGCATTTGCTTCAGCTGCTGGTATACATGTTCCGTCTTTGTTGACACGCATAATAACGCTGACGCGTTGTGCTGGAATGTCAGCTCTAAATGCATCATTTGAGTTGACACTGATATCTTCCGGTGGTGGAGTAAACGACGTTGGTTTTTCCAAAAAGTTAATTGAGTCGCGAGCATACATGCGCTTTCGTGGAGGTAAATCTGATTCATCTTCAGTATCAGATGGATTTGGTGTCACTAATCCCTTTGGTAAATTAATATCATTTAATTTACGTTTCAGTGAATGTAATTCTTCTGATTTCTGTAATGATATAAAAAGAAGGAAATTGATGAGTTTCTTTATATCGTAGGCAGTGTTTATTTATTGTTATAATGATAAAAGAAAGAGATAATCTATAAAAATGTCATATGAAAAGCGGACGTTTATTGTAATTCCTGTTGCTTATTCAACATTGTTTGCTGTAGAGGCCAACAAATTATCGTGTTTCACTAAACATGGCGGCATCATGAAGGCTGAGAAGATTATTTCCCCTTGGAATTTAACCACATCACTTCAGGTTACAACTTGAAGAAACTTTTATACTGTGGATGGTTTTTTTCTTCTCTTTCATATTTCTGTGAGCCTCGTAGCCGTTTAGATAAGCCCCCCAGCTAAACATCGAAAGCTTTGACATTTTGCATAGTTCAAACATTTTATCGAACGAGTGTTTGATTACTTTTTTGTTCATAATTAAAATTCAAAGTGCTGGCTTATGAATTCTGTTTTGTTTAATTGTTTAAAGCGGATGTGAACTAAAAACTAAACAAAGCAAGTAACACGATATCTGAAAATTGTTTGCCTCCGATGGGGGCTAGGCCAGGAGACTATGTATTTGAAATTATACTACATCTGCTACATATTGTATTACAATGAGAGTAAAGGAGGGAAAGAGGGACAGAGAGAGAACTGAAAAAAGAAAACTGACAACGCTTAGTGGAATCAACAAGAAGAAAATAAAGTATTCGGCTAAGCAACAACAACGAAGCTACGAGAAATCTACGTTCAATGGGTGTGTAAAGTATTTTTATTTTTTCTCTTCGCTTTTTTCGTTCGCTTCACTCGTCTCTTGATAAATAACACAGAAAAAAATCGTCGTACGTCATGCAAGAGTTCAAAGTCGAAGCAAAAAATGTTCACGTGAACAACAGCTGATAGATGCGTGCTCGCATTGAGTGGAAGTGGAAGTGAATGAGATAGCCTATTATTTTATTGCTATCTCATTCGCGTGATTCCGACAGATGAAGGCAGAAACATAAAAATGTCTCGTTTTATTTGAAGCTTTAAAAAATAACTTTTGATGGAATAATTTCAACAATTTCCTCGACGAATTAGCCTTGGTTTGATTCTCTTTTTTTTCTTCGTCATTTTTAAGTAGATATTTGAGTTGAAGGCTTGCGATTTAAAACTATTTATGGACAAAGGCGACGAGAACAAGTTTCTTCTGCGTTTTGTCATACGTGATGTTTTATAGTGAGATCAGCATTGCTGAATTAACTTCTACGTGACTCAAAGAACTAAACACAGTAGTTTTTTAGTAATCCGAGGGGGGCATGAAAACAACCTTTTTATATTTTTTATATGACTCTTTGAAATAATTTTCTCACAACAAAATGAAGTGGAAAAAATTTGTTTGAATGAAACTCACTTTGAAGTCATTTGAGCTGTTTGAATTTGAATCACTTAAATCCATTGGGGGCGTTGGCGGTAATTGTAAATCCATTTGAGTCATCAGCATATTTTTTGAAGACATTTTTGATTTGATTTTTTAAAAATATTTTCACAGTTTTTCTGACAATTTTCACTCAATTAATTTTAGTTTTTATTCACAATTTTTTTTTTCGAAGATATCTCTTTAAATTATTTTGCTTTGATCTGTATTATTTATTTCTTTAACTTCTACAACTTCTCTCAACCAGAGATCAGTTTAGATTGCTTCACAGTTGAAAAATTAGTAAGAGGTTGTTGAGAAAAGTTTCGATTCATATTGTGTTCACGACAAACGAGAGAAGTATGAACGTGTGAGTTGAAACAGGATGATTGTTAAGTCGATAAAATGTATACGAATAATGATAGTATCGCAAAAAAATGAAATAAAATTCTTACATTTTGTTTTTAAGAGAATTGACGTGAATTGAAATTTACTTTTGAAATTTTGTCAAGAAGAAATTGAAGCAATTTGAAAGTTAAAAATATTTTTAAGCACCTTGTCGTTGATTTTCCCATCACTCACACATTCTCTGCACCAATCAGAAATGGGGGCTCGAAGTGTCTGTACACAATATTCAATGTTTATATTTTTGTTATTCCAATATACGGCGGCTATCACGCTCTTGCCTCGTGAACACCGCATGATAGACGAATGTTCAATGCTGAGCGCGACAAAAATTCAAGGGAAAACACACTTTTACGTCATTCATGGAGGTGTGATAGATAGGATGAGCAAAGTATAGAAAGCTAGAATAATAATTAAGAGGTATGTATGTCTGATGAAATAATTGACATAAAAATATGCTTTAGATGATATGACCCATATAATTGCAATTATTTCATAAAGTATTTTATTTCTTTCAGACAGACATTTATTTTCAGTTCTCATATCTGATATCCTGAAGATCATGTTATGTTGTCATAATTAATATATGAGAACTGAAATAAAATTGCTGACACTTAAGACTGGATTAATGAAACGCTACAACTCAGACATTGTTGTTATATCTAATTTACACGTGTCTCATTTATTGGTAGCGGGCCCAATATTTCTGCTGATCATTGCATATAACTAGAATTACCCAATTATTCTTTTCTCTGAAATTTTTAACTCCTAATGACGTCAGTGCATCACGTTGATAGTGTGTGATTACACAAACACATCTTTCTTTTATGCTTTTAAATATTATTTCTCTTGAGAGCGTAGCCATGATTTATTTTCATACATTTCGTCATGACGATTTCTAAATATAGACAAACTCAGGTAAAACAAGAAAAACAATTTTATTCATTCGAATACGTTTCGACATGTGTCATCGTGTTAAATTCTCTTTTCCGTTAATATTTGAATTTTAATATTGTGAAGTATGTTGCAAAACAAGTTTAAATTTTTAATCACAGTTATTTTTTGTACAAAGTGAAGTATTTTAATAAGTTTTCCTACCATACCTACTTTCAACTGTATTAATTTTGATTTACTGCTTTAATACTAAGAATGGTGTTTAAATTGTAAATCATCCTTCAAAATACATTAAATTAGCTTGCTTAAAGAAAAATCAAGAAAGTATCTCAAAATGTCTTCTTTCTCTGATCATACAAAAATTCTCTCACTAATCTAATTATAGCATATACGCTTTGAGGAAATATTAAATAAGAAAATAAAAGAATATCTCACTCGAAAAAGAGCACAAAATTCTTCGAGTTTTCTCAACAACAACCGGCGAAAACGAATTTAAACCTCACATTCAATTGAAAAATTAGATAAAATTACTGTTTTCAATAATTCAGTTCAACTTCTTCATAAAAAATCAACATTGTTACAAATCAGTATGATTTTCAAGTGTAAAACAATTCACCAAAGTATGAAAATATAATTTATTGCGTAGGAGTTTCTAGATATTTTTATTTTGTCTTTTAAGTTCGCGGCTATAGTACAGCATCGGATAACTTTAAGAAAATTCTCCAAACACAATTAGCAGGCATTAAAGATGCTGGAACATTTAAAAATGAAAGAGTCATAACGTCATCACAGAAATCTGAAATAACTGTAGAAGGAAGCAACAATTCTGTATTAAATTTTTGTGCTAATAATTACCTTGGATTGTCAGCGAACGAAGAGATTAAAAATGCAGCTAAGGAAGCCTTGGAAAAGTATGGAAACGGCTTATCATCAGTACGTTTCATCTGTGGAACTCAATCAATTCATAAAGAACTTGAAGAGAAAATTTCTAAATTCCATGGACGCGAAGACACGATTCTCTATGCAAGTTGCTTTGATGCAAATGCTGGTATTTTTGAAGTCATTCTTACACCTGAAGATGCAGTTTTCTCTGATGAATTGAACCATGCAAGTATCATTGATGGATTGAGGTTGTGCAAAGCTCAAAAAGATCGTTATTTACATCGAAACATGGATGATTTGGAAGCAAAATTGAAAGCTTCAAATGCTAGAATTAAGTTAATTGTGACTGACGGAGTTTTCTCAATGGATGGAAATATTGCACCACTTCCAGAAATCGTCCATTTAGCGAAGAAATACAACGCCTTAACTTTTGTTGATGACTGTCATGCAACGGGATTTTTCGGAAAAACTGGCAGAGGTACGGAAGAATATTACAATATGCCTCCTGGTTCGGTTGACATTGTCAACTCAACTCTTGGAAAGGCTCTTGGAGGTGCTATGGGTGGATACACTTGTGGATCAAAAGAACTAATACAAATTTTAAGACAAAAATCTCGTCCATATCTTTTCAGTAATTCACTTGCACCAGCTGTTGTAGGTGGTGCAATTAGAGTTATTGACATATTATCAACTTCAAGTGATCTTATTGGCAATCTCGAGAAGAACACAAAACATTTTCGTGACAGTATGACAAAAGCTGGTTTCATAATATCAGGAATGGATCATCCAATTTCGCCAGTAATGCTTGGCGATGCAAAACTCGCTCAAAGTTTTGCTGAAGAAATGTTGAGACAAGATATTTATGTTATTGGATTCAGGTATTTTATTTTAATTAAACATAGTCATATAATTTTCATACATGTTTTACTTTCAGTTATCCAGTTGTTCCTAAAGGAAAGGCGAGAATTCGTGTTCAAATATCAGCAGCTCATACAACTGTTGATATTGATAGAGCGATAAACGCTTTCATTAATGTTGGACGAAAATTAAAAGTGATTCCATAATTTCTTTATTTTACATTTAAAATTCCATCACAAGAGTTTCATGACTTTATGCATTTTTTTTTAATCATTTGAGTTTTATATAAAATTTTATCTTCTGAATGTTTCGATGTATTCTCCACAGCTTAAGAATAAAGAAGAAAAGTTAACGATGTAATTAAGTTTATGATTTCAACGTACCTTGGACAAAAGTGAACACTATTTTTGCAGCATTTGAAGCAATAAGGAAGGCAACAAATACAAAATCTTAAAGTGACGACATTCAGATATTTTATTTAAAATTTTTTAATTCGGAACTCAACTTACGGTACTAACATTGCAGCAATTGCATGAGTAAGCATAGATGTTTGATGCTGCACTTTGGTGATTACTTTAAATTTGCATTCTGGACATGTTAATTTTAATGGAACAGAAGCTACTCTGACTACTAAATCTTCTTTGGAAGAATCTGTGAATAAACAAATCAACTTTGAAATGAACTTGATTCAAGTCATAAAAACAAAATTTTTCTTACCATGACCAATGGCAATCAAATTAGATTCTAAATAATTTTCAAAACCATTAATAAATATCATAAGTTCATCACTGAAATAATATTCACCTGATCGAGGCATTAGAAATAAACTACAATGAACGAGTGACAAAATTCTCACATCATCAGAAAATTAGAAAAGATAACTTATCATAATTAACCATCAAATTTGCGATAAAATTTTATTTATTGATACATTTTATCATATTTACAATTAATTCTCTATCCTAAAATCTTAGCAAAAGATTAAGTTAATGGGTTTTCTATCTTGATAATTTCAATCGATTAAAACAGAATTTTGAATTAGGAAACATCACTGACTTAAAGTTTTAGATGATTCATACAAATTTCTATTAAAGGAAATCTTATTTAATATTTGGATTACTTAAATACCTGTGAACTCTCCAACATCCAGAAAACATTTTTTATTCATTCATTAATCAAAATCATGATGTCCTTATCTAACGCGCTTTTTTTAAGTATTTAAAAAGAAATCATAATTTATCAACAGTGGGACAACAGCGTACAATCATTACTCACTTACCTCCCGCGATAAGAATGACAAAAATTTACATCATAATCGCTCCTTCACTTTTTTATTCCTACAGTTTCTCTTTACATAAATACTTTGTCATGTTTACGTTGATTGATGTTGATAATTCTTTACGTGCCTTATGATAGAACTTGAGGGTTAATCTTATTTTCATACTGTAATTAAGATGGTGTAAGGAGGTTCAACGTCTGTAGGTTTCAAGATATTGCCCGCAACTGTAACAAAAAAATTAGCACTAAATTTACTTGCAGGAAAAATGATAAAATACTTAGGGCAAAAATGATGGAGATGTTTGCAACAAGAAAAGAAATAAGGAACGCAACAACAAAACCTGCAATTTGAATGATTTAGTTATGATTAAGAAATCTTAATTATCAACTCACGGAAGCAACATTGCAGCTATGACATGAGTTTGCATTGACACTTCAGTTTGTGTTTTTGTCTTAATTATGCATTTACATTCAGGGCATTGAAGTTTTGTTGATACCGGCCCAACTTTAATTAATTGTGAAGTTGAAGAGCCTTGTTCATTATAGAATAACAGAATGAATGAAAATGAGATAAACATTCATTGCAAAAACTCACAATCGTCGTCGATTGATGCACCTTCAGCTTTCATATCTGAAATTACAATACAATTAATTAAATTCTACTTTTTTCTACTGTTTATTTATCACATTTAATTAATTTTCTACATGTTTGATTAAATTTTTCTGTCGAGTAATTAGATTTTCTATACACTTTTACCTCGTCGATTAGCAACAGCCGACTGAATTGTCATCTCAGCATCGATAAAATTATTTCCATATGGTTTTACATTAAAATCTAATTACATTAAAATTAATCAAATGAATTTATTTCTTTTTTTGCTCATCTAACAACATATTGATTCAATTTTTACAAGTTTCATACTTTGATTATATCTTTCCCATGTATAATAATAACACAAATATTTTGAAATATCCAAACAAAATGATAGCATTAAACTTTTTATACACTTTTACCTCGTCGATAATCTGCATCCGACTGAACTGTCATCTCTGCTCTCATAATAATATTTCCATAAAATGCCTGATAAAATGGAAGCGCATACATATTTCGACTCTTCAATATGATAAATGAGTCAGCTGCCAAATAGCCTTATCACTTACATCAATTTGTCATAAAATTTTCAACTCGAGGTTGCCTAACGTTATCGAATTAATGATGAATTAATCTATTTTTATTGTTGGAATTACATTTGAATATCGTTAAGTTGAAATGGTTTGAATGATTCAATTCACTTTACGACTTGTCAATCAAGATTTATTGTCGATTTACTTGACAATATAAATGCTTAAGATATCAATTTAATCAGTCACATGCGATATGCGCAAAGTATAAAATCCAACTGAGTATTTATCTAAGCTTACATGTAAGTATAAATGTGTGATAAATGTTATCATTGATAAACTTTATTAATCAAACATTTATGTACTTTATCATTGCTACTGAAAGATATCTAATAAATTATAAGCTTAACAATAATAATCATCCAACAATGACATTCTCAACATTTCTCATGAAAATTATTTTCGATTAAAAAAGTTATAATGCAAATTTTGTCTTTTTCATCCCTCTATCAAATTGTATTATCATTGAAATTGTTGAAAGAGTTTCTTCAAAAGGAAATGAGCTTTTCTTAACATTTCCAAACTGTGGCTTTGCTTCAACAACGAATTGTTATCAAATATCAAACACAAAACCATTTTCATGATTTCAAACTTTTCTCTCATAATTCTGAACGTGGTTTCCTGTGTGATTCTAGGACGAGTGATGAGAAAAAAGGGTTGGAAACTTTTTCCATGATCCATTATCTGCGTCACGATGACAAAAAGTATCAGAAAATTCTTCTACCTGCCTTTCCTCTTCTCGATGTTGCGACTGAAACTTTTTGTGAAAATTTAATTTCCTTTTTTGATTTTTTTTTCTCATTCCCAACGAAGATTTAGTGAGAAATGTTTTAATTTATGGAAGCAGGAAATCTCGTCGTTGCCGCTCTTTTTATTTCATGAATCATGTTTTTAAAACAAAAGTAAAATTTATTATCTTTCGTTCCGATGATGCATGTCTTTCAATTTGCATTTTATAAACGGGAAAGTGAACAATAAAGAAAAGTTGGAAAATTCATTGAAATTCTCTTGGCATTTGTTACAAACCGTAAGCTGTTTGTGTTATCCCTACTGAACTTGTCTGATAAAAAAAGGTAAATCAATCACCCTTCTGACTCTTCAATAGTGCATTGAAAGAGTTTGACATTTGTCTAAGCTTTTTTTCTGTCAGATTTGAATAAATGATTCATTTTTATTTTCTTCTTTCGCTTCCACAAGAATGAAGTAAAATAAGGGAATGGAGAATTGAATTGAACTCTTGTTAGATAAATCATCTGCTAGTTGAAAGTCACGGTAACATGCACCATCATCAAAAGTGCACAGCAATCCACTCATGCAATCAATTTCCTAGAAACACGAGCATTGTCACAAAGAACTTCACCTTCTCCTCAATCGACACATTCAACGATCTTTTCTCATGTTTCAATCAACGACAACGATATTACTTCTTGTTTCTTTTGCAATTCACAATTAAATTGGTTGCCGGACGAATGAATGGAAACAGCTTAATAAAGAAATCAAAATGAAAATAGAATAGAAACGAAGCAAAAAGAGATGAAAATGGAAATTGAGAGATGCGAAAGTTAATAAATTGAAATAGGAATTAAGTCTACCATTTTGTTGAACAACTTGCGACATGAAAATCTATTAATTAAATTAAAATTTATAAACTCTCATGACTTCAGAAATTTTCCTATCAAATCATTAAAACAGATAACTTGGAAATTATTTATTGAGACTTAACTTTTAACTGATAAGCAAGAATTAATGTTTCTTATCACTTTCTTAACAATTTTCATTTTGCTGAAGCTTTTTTCTCACTCTTTCATCTTTTACTGATAGCAGCAGGAAACACTAAAAACTTTTCCCTTTATCAGATCAAACAAAAAATGCTTTTCAAGTTGAATTTTTTTATGCTGTTTTCAGATATGTATGAAAAATTCAGAATATGCTTAATTCAACAAACTCCATTTTCTTATCTTGTAATGGAAAAACATATTTAAAACTTTAATCTTGACATAAACTTGCATTTTGCAGTTTTCTGAATGTCTTCAGGGAGCAAAAAATATTTAAATTTTGCTCAAATAGATTAATTTTTGTTTGTTTTGCAAAGTCCGCTTGAATATTTATCAGCAAATATTTATTTAAAGTTTTATGGAAAATTTTAAGAAAAATCCTCAAATTTGAAAACGAAAACATTTTCAGATGAATATCGGTAGATTTATGAAGTCATCAATATAATTTATATTTTCTTGAAACATAAATTACCTTAGTGATAAAAAAGCAATCACTTCAATTCACTAAATTTATGAAGTTCAACAATAAAGCAATAAAAATTATGCGTAAAATTTGCTATCAGAAAACTTCAATAACTTTTGAGTAAATGGCAATTTATGCTAATATTTTATTAAAACATCAACGTTCAATAGCTGAAATCGGCAGTTGTAATTGACAAATATTTACTAGTTTTGTAATCTATGTGCATGGTTAAGGAATTCAGATCCATGAAAAGAAAATTCTTTCAGGTCAACTTCAGATTTTAAATTTGATAAAACTTATGAAAAACTTTCTACAAAACTTCTCAAGAAAGAAAAATAATATTTGAATGCATCATTCACGTTTTAACAACAATGTTGCTTCCTTGTTTTAAAAAGCTGTCAACAACTGCTATCTTTCCGCCTTTCTTTAAATCGTATATTATTTGCAAACAGATTAAATACATTGAAGCGAAATTTATTATAAATTTCTTTCCATAACTTAAGCCATCGAAACAAATAAAAAGAGAAAGAAAAATTCCAAAGTAAGTTTTAATTTTTATTATGACATAATATTTTGGATAAATGCAATAAAATGACACGAATTTATTTTTCTTTGATTTTGGGTTTAGTTATCAGTAATTCAGACATTTGCAATGTCTTTGAGGAAATATAAAATAAATATAAATTTTAATAACGTGTCAAATCCACGTTGATCTTATTAAGAGCCTTAAGAATTTAAGTTGACATCTTCACTACCGTCAAAGCTTTTTTTGACCGTTTGTCTCAACAATGACAACTTAAACTGCATTAAAACTACCAAATAAGTTGCCATAAAACTTATATTTGATGTTATCAATTGCCTGTTGATATTTGCATAACCGTCTAAGTTCATTGTTGGTGGATTCTTCTCAATCGCCACAAGAAACATTTCAATCTCCTTCTGTGTAGGAATATCGACTGTTGTTAAATTAACATTGAGAAGAATTTCTTGAAACTTCAATCCTACGCGACGTGAAGCGTGATGTGCCTCATTACAGATAATAAAAAGTAAACTCATGCAATAAATAACAATCATAAATAAACCAAGTTCCTTAAATGTAAAACCATGGTCGATGATTTCAGATAAACTTCCAAAAGATGCAATAATGACCGTGAAGAAAATTATCAAACAGTAAATTCCATACATGTTTGAATAAGCTTTTCCAAGTTGCTGCATCATATGACTCAAGTCAACCCACATATTTCTAAACTCCGCAAGTTTCTTTGCTGGTTTATTCTTCGTCAAAGTTGCTTTCAATTGTAATGAGAATGCACGAGAAGTTAATCCAAAAGCTGTGCAATTAATGTACCACAAACTACAGAAGCCATTAAGCATAGCAATGATGTGGTAGTACGCAAATGTGTGATAAAAATAAAAATCAGGTTGTAAATAAAATTGTGACAAAATAAGACCAAAAGAAATTCCCCATGAAAAAAAGCAAAGAAACCAAGTGATTCGATATAAAATCGGGAACTCGATAGTCGTTCCCGTCACTTTCAAGTATTTCAATTGGAATGAAGTCCACATGTTCTTGAAAATTGCTACTTCAGATCCATGTCGCCAACTTGCAACTGGTAGCAAAAAATGCGGTGCAAGAATACTCAAGAAAATGACATTGTAAATTATCTCGTCGAACTTCTTGTCACTTTTCGATATAAATTGTATAAATCGTTCTTTTGCAACTGTGTACACGACGATAGTTTCAAGCGCATAAATAAAGTAAGCCCAGAAATGTACTCGTGATGTATATGAAAACGATGTTCGTGGAACAGTTCCTTAAATTGTTTTTACTCTCATAAATAATTAATTAATGTTTATAATTTTTTTATGTTATCACGACTTACCTTTTGGACTTCGTTGAATCGGCATAACTCCCATGATTTGAAACAAAACTAAAAGACTTTTTGTCGTGTGATAAAAGCTGTCACGTTTATCCATTTCATCAGGATCTGAAGCTTCTTCTTCTTTTCGCATGAAAGAATTCAAGCCATCTGGTGATATAGAAGATTTTGATTTAATGAGTTAATTATTGTGATAATATCTTAAAACTTACTGCCATGATTTAATTGCTCAATTTTTTCCTTCACTCTTTTCGTATCCTCAAGGAAAATTCTTTGATGAGGATTAAGAACTTTATCATGCTGATCTGTAAAATCAACAACAATCTGTGAATTCTTCCTCATTTTAGGGACGTTTCCTTCTTGATGTTCCAATGATTTGTTCGAGAATTTATCGTTGAGTTGCAGTATTTATTTCATTTCATCATAATCAATATTTTAATTCCAAATTCATTCCAAATATTTGTTAAGCTTTGAATATTTTATAATCGACAGTTGGGTGAATTTTAATATTGAATTGATGAAAAATCAATAAAAGTTTTTGCTTCCCTTCATAGTTTATGCTGGTTTATGTTTTCAATTGGAGAATAGACTTGAAGTGAGAATCATGAAATGCAGAAAATGAAAATCGGGACATCATATGGAAGAGATAAAAAGTTTGAAGATGAAGAAGTCATTGAAATGCATTTTATTAAAACCTGAACACAAATATTTATATAAAGTAAATTATGTATGAAAGATTAAACATAGAAATTTAATTCTGTCTTCCATTTGAATATTTCCTGTGTTTTAAATTGCAATTTATTCTTCCGATGATTTTTGCAACGAACAGCGGAAAACATTTTCCTTGCTTTATGAGCAACCACATTAAGCGGTTTTCTGGCTTTTGAAAATAAATTTCCCAGCATGAGTCTTAATTCTTACATATTTTGCATAAAGGAAAGAAAACGAGCGACAGAAATTGTGGAAGGCGAACAACAATATATTTAGCGACAACATTTCCTGCATACAAATGACTTCATTTTCATTCCTTTCAATTTTTAAATTTTAACAATTCATTGTCGTTGTCTGAGCAAATCAATTTGCAAAACTTTTCCACACTCAACTTGCTTAGAAAATTTCTTTGCATGTTCATTTATTTCGTCGATAAGAAGCCGTAGAAGTAACCAAAGTTATTTAATTAAGTAAATGCCGTGACTCGAATCTACTCGATCTGTTCAAAGTCGTTTTCACAATTTATAAACAGATTGTTTCGACTCCCAACAGTCGTTGTTTATAATTTTCACCCCGAAAATCTACGATAACAAAATGTTAACTAATTAAAGCTTTTATAAATTGCTATTTATTTATTTTCACTTTGCTTCTTCTCTCCGCGCTTTCGGTCAATGATCCAATCGCAAATTGTCGTCGAATGCTGAATGATATTGGATCGGATGGAAATAAATTATTTCGACTGCAGGTAACATTTCAGTTGAAAGATTTTGGCTGCAGATTTAAGTTGGCAATGCGCGCCAAACTTTTCGAGATTCCGAGAAATATTTAAAGTACACGATGGGGAGAAGAAAAGTTTCATTGCTGATAAAATATTTGAGAGAACAAGGAAAATTCTTTGTGCATTCTTTACAGTGATAAAATTTGCATCTTTCGACTTTCGCTGGGGAATCTTTTAAGTTATCTGAAATATTTCAGGATTTTCTTTATTGGTGTCTTCGTCAGATAACAACAATTTAAAGCTGCAAGGAAAATCTGAATTCCTTTCCTTGAATCACTTGAACAAAGATGCAAGATTCAAGTTACAGAGGAGATAGAAAAATGCAAATTCAGATGCTTTACAATGCAAAGCATCATATCGTTGGGCTATTTGAGATAAAACTCTTTTCAATTAGTTTTATGCCAACAAATAAAACATAATCGCAATCATTAGCCTGAGAGCTCAATTATCATGTTTTTTTGCACATTAATCTCGCATAAGTTATCTGCTGCACACTTTGCATTCTCTTCTCACATATTCACGTGCTGGTATTTGCATTAAGCAAACTATTCTAAGCCGATTTCAGTTAATAGCGAACGAGATAAGAATCACATTTGAAGCACATTAAAATTAATTATGATCTGCTAATTTCGTTCAATTTGTTTTCTAGCGATTTTATGTTCTGCAAAGATATCGAAGATATTTGAGACGGGATTGAATTTCTTATGCGACTTTATCTGACTTCACGGAATTGTTTTTCAACTCTTTTTTCTAACTGCTGCATTGCAATAAAATTCAATTGATTAAGTGCATCGTGAAAACAATTTTATGAAGTATGAGAAGTAAAAATTTAATGCAACTAACACTTCAATTCTAACATAACAAGAAAATGTTAATTAAGATGTTTGTTGGAAGTTTGAAGTTGATGTAAATTCAGAAAAGTTTTTCTTCTCGCCAACTTATCAATGATTTAATTTCTTCAGCATTTTCCATCCATTCTTCATTTGATTCCGTCGGTTTCGTGTGTATGTTTGTCGATTAAACTCAACTCCTTCGCTACTTTCGATTCTTTATTCTCTACTTTCGTGCTTTTTGTTTTTCTTTTTACACGACCAAACATTTCTTCTTACGATTCGATTTAATTGAATTTCATGTAACACGTTGTTTGTTGGTTTATTTGACTTTGCTTTTCACTCGTTTGTCTCTACTCATGTCAGCTTCGACTTCTCAATTTCATTTCCATTTTGATTTCTTCATTAATTTACAATAAATGCTGATATTACTNTTGAATCGTTTCGTGTTCTTCCATTTGTTATCAAGATTGAAATGCGTACGTTGATATGAAAAAACCGATAACGATGGTAACGAAATTTACTTTTCCATAGGCTTTGTGTGTGTATGTGTGCATCCATATACGTACTTCAGATTGTTCTATATATCAAAAATGTTCAAACTTATCATTTTGCAGAATTAATTTACATAATCGCTTAAAATTCTCTTTGATACTTACACAAAGCTATTGTATGAAAAGAATGAGAACGACACCATTATGAGCTCATATTTAAAGTCAATTTCTTTATTATTAGATAAAAACAGAACACATTATTGGGCTGTGATTATGAACTGCTAGTAAAACAAATTTCTTGATAAAACAATTTAAACAAGTGGAAGCGCAGCTCGCAATATACATTCCAGTAGATTCGAACAGTGTGACTGTTATAAATCCCATAACAGCACGTCTGCGTTTTTCTCCAACCGAACGATATGATAATAAACATGTTAGACGTGAATAAAAGCGACATTAATGTAATCACTAGAAACACATTCTCGCTTCAGCTTTTGTAGCGGGGGAGAAAATTTGAAATTTCTGAAAGTGCGATTATTATTATGAGATATTTGTTAAGTCGTTCAGAATGAGAAAGATATCAGAAGCAGAGTTGCGGAGCAATTTTAAAACACTTGAGAAAGTTTTTTTCCCTTTCTTTTCTCTTATTTCATTCATCGTTACAAACAACAAACTTCTTACAAACACCCACCCACTCATCTTTCCTTCTCCCTTTCCTTACTCCTTCACCCATTAATACGATGTGAACGCGATTTCATTCTTGTTGCTTCTTCATGAGAATCATCTTGAGCAAGTTAAGAGAAGAATGAATGTGTAGTGGGTGGGTGGGGGTGTATAGATGGAAGTGGGAAAAAAGTAAAAATTAAAATGTGCTATCAAGAAAGATAACAAAAATCCCTCCGCCGAAAGAACAAAAAAAGGAACTGCTGAATAAGAGAAAATGAATATATAATTACACATATTAAGATCTTTAGGACGTGATAACGGCATCGAAAATGATATTATACACAACAGAAACATAAGAAACTGTTGTATGTGAACGAAGTGAGATAATTTTTGATTTATTCGAGTCGAGAGCGGGCGAGAAGATGAATTCAAACTCACACACATTTTTACTTATATTGCAAAAGTTTTATTTCCATTTTCTTATCGCAGTCAAACACAACACTCCCGATGGTGATGTTTGCTGCTTCTCTTCCAGAAAGCAATAGAGAGAGTGGGTGAGAAAGCTTCCAGATATAATTCGGATGGTTGGTTGAGCTTTGCTAATGCTTTTGACTTTTATTTCTGTCGACGATTTTGAAGAGAAAAGAAAGGAAACCAGACGAGATAACAGAGAAATTCGCTTTTCTATGTAGATTCACATTAAACATGTTTAATCAGTGGAATGATCGCATTTTTTATTGCGGCTATTTCGAGGATCATTTCTTTTAATTGCTGATTAAATAAATTTCCTTGAATGATAATTTTTTATAAATTTCTTTAATAGCATCTTTCAAACGTCTTGTGAGTTTCCGAAACTCTAAGAAAGAAAGAAAAACAAACGTGAAAACAACAAATTGTTTATTGTCTTCTTAAAAACGAAACAATGCTTAAACAATAAGAAGACAAACATTCAAAAACTAATTGCATAAATTTCTTATAACATGCGTGAAACTGCGAACATAAGAATGAAGTACATAATGTCTTGTCGACACAATGCAATCAGATTTTAATTTTATGATACCAGACAAGGTGCGCGGACAAACACAAAATGTTGTAATCTTTTGCGCTTCTCAAAAAGATTTTATTGAATCGTTTTTGGTCAAAAGCCATTGAATAATTCTGTTCTGAAATAAAAAGGGAAGTAACTCCGATATCGGCGTGGTCCCAAAATATTTTTCTTATTCATATATCTTTAATCATTGCTTTACAATCTACTTAAGTACGCTTTTTGCTTTTATTACAACCTCTGATTCCACCATCCATTAACGTTTATCTTTCCTTTTTCTCTCATTGCTGAGCTCAAAACCCGACGAGATAAATTTTTAATTAAGATAAGTTAAATGTGATAACTGCATTAATGTCTGCTATTAAACGATATATCATTTTCTGAGCATGGAACAATGTTGGAAGCGACTTTGAAAAGATTTAGAAATTTAAATTAGATTTTTAATTGCCGATAGCTGCAAACGATTGGAATGTTTAAGAAATTCCTTGATCACATTTTTTTTGTTATTTTTCTGCAAAGTGAAAAGAAATAAAAATATGTTAGGCAGTTAACGTGTAATGAGAAAGAGATTAGCGTCATGGAAGCTTTTCTTGTCACACAAATCAAAGACACGTTACAAGATTGACAACTCATCAATACATTTTATCTTCCGTTTTTCATCATCTTGATTTATTTTTATAAAAGACTGATGATGATTTTTCACAAGCATCACTTTTGAAGCTCTCAGGCAGACAATTGTCATGTCGTTGTCGTTTTCTCTCTTTCTCTCTCCCTCTTACTTGATTTTTCTTGTATTCAACGTTATTTTGATCCTTAATAATATTGTGCTATATCCTGAATTGCTGGTTGCTTATCAGTTTGCACCACATTGACGAATATAAATTACTCTTGACGTTATCTGACGTGGACTCATTCTCTGTTTTATGTGTTTATTGTGCGAGGGAAGAGAAAAGTTCTTAGTCTAATCTCGAAGCGATATTTTTGTTACGATGTTGTTTTGCTTTCGTCTCATCCGCTGCTGTTTTAGGAAGTTGTCTGATTTAAGTGTTCTCAGGGTTTTAATAGCTCGAGTTATTAAAATTATATTTCCCTACATTTCATACAACAATCTTCCATTATTTCACCCACAATACCACCCTTCCCGTCACAATTTCAGAGATAAAAAGTCATAATAGAAGTTTATATTTTTGGCTCTCTGCCTTCTCATAAACATCTTGATGGATGATAACATCACAAAAGGAATTCGCAAAACAAGAACTGAAGTATATGTTGGAATGGCGAGAGCAAAGCTAGAGATAAACATTTTGATTTATAATAAAAAAAAATTTACAATTCACATTTTCGCTTATCTTGAATGGAACAGGGATTTTGAATTCTGAAATGATGTGGGAAGATGATGAATTTATTATTATGCTATCAAGTTGAAGTTTAACGTCTGCTTTTAGTTTTTGAAGCAACTTGAATGACGATGAGCGAAGAAACGTAAAATTGTGATTTATTTTTTATTTTATTTCTGGAAACTGATAAAACCTCTCACTCGATGTTCGACAATGTTGAACATTTAAATCGTGATGTTTTATTACCGATTTCTGATATCAACTTGTCGATTACAAAGAGAAATGTTAAGATTAAGACAAAAAGTTTTAAGAACATCAGCAGGGAAGCTTTAGTCATACATAAACATGTTTCAAAATGGTATTTCAACAAAAAAGGACGCTAAATGAGTTAATTAACACAATTTTTCGCCACGATGATTGTTATCGAAACTTGTTTCTTATTTTTAAAACGAAAAATTATTCTGAACTTTAAGTTTAGCATAAACAAGTCAATAGGTGGTTTAACGAATTGCCACACATGTTGAGCGAGAATGAAAAGCGAAATAAGTTTGTTGTACTTCTCGTAGCCATTTCGTGACAAATTTTTTATCAAGTCGACAGGCTAAGACTCACTAAATGCAGTCAACTTTGAATGTTTCTACAAAATTAGTCACTAAACTCTTTTTATTGTTTCTGGTCTTTTATTTCCATAAAATTAACTACTTTAACCGCTTATCAGTTGAAGAATTTAAAATGACAAAAAAAAACTATTTTATTCCATTTCTTTATCGCGGCTTTACGTTTTTTTTAATTTATGCCACATGTTAAGTTGAACAATGGATGTTATTTGTCAGATAATGATGTAGAAGTTGTTTTAGAATTCACAGTTTGATATAAATGTATCGCGGTTGTGACGATTGCTACCAGCATTTCAATATTTATTCAACACTTGTTAAATGTATGAAAAAAATTGCTGGAGACAACTTTGAACAAGCTTCAAAGTTGATTTAGCAGCATAAATCAACTTGAGTGTATTTTCATGTAAGAAAAAGTTCTGAGTTAATCAAAAAGAAAAAGCATTTTATGCAGAAACAATTAAAAATGTTTTAGATTGCAAACAACATAACTACCATCCTCAATTTTCTTACAAGAAATAAAAAGGAAATTGTAAAAATGTTAAACACGTGTTATGAATCAAGACGCAATCTAAGAAAATTGCAAATTTTTATTTCAATTTCAATTTCTCTCTTCTCACATTTTTCTCTCTCTCGCGACATTCGGTGTTCGAACTTTCGAAGTTGTTCTACACGAAAAAGCAACAGCGACTCGAAAATCTCTCACGAATTTATTTTGTTTCAGTTTAGATTTTCTTCTCGTACAAGTCGGTTTGTTGAAAATCTTGTGCATAAAAGTTTTTTTGTGTAATTGAAAAACAAGAGTTGATACTTGAATTTATTAATGATACTGCATAATAATTTATTGAAAAATAAAAACATAAAAATAAGGTGCTGCTCAAAAAATTGAAGAAAAATAAAAATCCTTAAAAGTGTTTGCTTTGCATTGAAAATTAACATCATAATCGTGTGTAAATATCACGGCGGGTTATAAATAAAAAAATATTTGCATAATTACACGAGTTTAAACGCGAAAGTTAATAACATTATGACACATAGTTTTTTTGTTGAAGCGTGATAAAGAATTTCTTAAAGTAAAAGTTATTTAGAAATCAATGAAAGTTACATACGCTATAATTAAGTTAACAAAAGATTGATTGCGATATCCCGAGAAGCAGTTGAATGAACCCTAATCGGAATATTCTTAACTGTAGCTACAGTATCATGTCGCGGAGGAAGCAATCAAATCCGAAGCCTCTTTTGAAAAGTGAGTGAAAATATATTTTCCTTGTTACGCGATTAAAACCTGAACACGGAATTGAATTTGACTTTTATTGTCTCAAGTCGTAAATTTATGACGCCTTGTGAATAAGAAATTAATCAACAACAAATCAAAAAGTCTGAAAGTCGTTGAAACTATGCGATGTTTTGCAGCAAACAAACGTTCATGAAATATGGAACAGAAAAATATAAAATAAATTCACGACCATGTCAAACTTGTTTTGTTGATGCTTATCAGCTGTGCTCGTTTGGATTTTTCGGGTATGCCGGATCGAGTTTTTTCTCTTTCTTTCACATTGCTGTTGGTTAAACAAAAAATCAAAAATTCCACTGCAGAAAAAAATTATCGCAGAAAGATTAAAAAAGATCACTTTAAAAAATATATTTTTGTAATGTTCATTTATAAATTAGGATTGAAGCAGTAAAAATTAGCTGATGATTAAGATACATAAACTAATCAAACAATTATCTGTTAAATGTTAATAATGAAAAAGAAACTAAAACATGGAATTTATTTACAATTTTTTTATAAAAAGATTTAAGATTTCGGAATTAAAATTTTCTCGTATTAAAAATTTTATTGGCATGAGATAAACTTTCAAAATTTCATGTCTTTCTTAAGAATTTATTGCAAATCACTAGAATCATTATTCCCGATATTTGTCACTTGTGTTTCATTTCAAGTTGTCAACAACAGACATGAAGTTCCTAATGTAGATAAACAATTGAAGTGAGCGGCGTTTTTCATAGATTTTGTAACTTAAGTAAGTTGCTGTCGTTTGCCTTTTCATTCATATCGACAGTAAATGTTTGTAACGAGCGAACGACATTTCTTATCGCAAATGCTGATGCCATCAATCTGATATCGCCGGTTCAGAAAATACTGGCACATAAATTTATTTTCTCTTATCAGTATCATTTTATCACTGGTTGGAAATGTTCATAAAATTTTCGTTATCAGTTTTAATTATCAAATACATCATTAAAAGACGATGAAACTGTAGACGAGTAAAGTTGGATGAGTGAGTGAATGAGAAATAGAGTGAGAGAGAAAGGGATTGAATTAAAGGAGGTAAAGGCAGATGATGAGAGTTGTTGTAGATCAACATAAAATAAAATAAAAATTCTTCGATGAATCAAGTTATGCTGTTTGAGATAAGAAAATATCTTCATGCGATTTATCGTTTCTTCATCGATTTTGTGTTTCATTTTTCTTCTTTTCATCATCCAAAGTAGGTGAAAGAAAAATTTATATTCAGAGGGATTTTAATGAATAATCGTGTCTGAAGTCTGTTGATGGCTCGCCGAGAAGGAATGATGGGTAATTCGATTTAGATTCCAAAATTGCGATAAGAAAGCTGAAAACAGGAGAGTGAAGAATTTCGGTCGGAGTTGGAATTCAATGTGAATCCCTTTTTGAAAGTTGAGAAAGAAGAAACTCGAGCGATAAGCGATAGAAAGGAAAGGAAACGCAGTTAAGATAATTCAGAGTGATTCCATTAACTCCATCCATGTAGAAATGAGATAAAAGATCTGAACGTTGATAAGCGGCGTCTGCTGACGTCATGAACTCGTTCTCTACGATCTCTGCAGAAGAATCGAGCATGTCGATGAAAAACGAAAAAGAAAAAAAACTTTTAGTGTTTGTTCATAAAAATATTAAGCACCAGATTAAGATCTCGATTTAAAACGCTTTTGTTGTATGATTTTACGTCTGTTTATGTTAATTATTAGAGGAAAAGAAACAGCAACAGAAACAGTCGAGTTGATTCATAATCGTCACTTTGAATCATCATTTTGTAGTTTTTACTTATTCACACTTGATATTACGATGTGTGGCAGAGACTCGTAATGAGCCTATAAGACAGGGATTGCTCATAAATATTTGAATCAGTTAACACGAAAGAAACAACAGCGATGGTGTTCAAAACGTCTTTTTCTTCCTTCAACTTTTGATTTAAGATTTGTGATAAAGTTTCGCTCGTTCGAGGTTGAGAGAGTTTCGACTGGAGACAACAAGTTATTATTTATTATTCATCAAATGTGGTAGAAGAAATTGAAAGACAATCAATCATTTCCAATCAACATGCAGCGAAGCAACGAAATAAGTTGAAAGCACAAAATGTCACACATTTAAAGTTTTTAGTTTCGTTAATTCAAAACACGATCGCTGAGAGATCATTTATCGAGTTTCTCAATTTTGTCATTGATTTCCGACACGATCTGGATTCCATTTAATTTTATTAAATAAACAGAGAAAGGAATTCACAAAATCTTGTTCACTCTGTTCAAGTGGAATGAAGAAGAGCGAGTGTGATAACAACAAACATAATCAGCCTCTGAATGCCCTCAATAAACACCAAATCATTTCTTTTTTTAAATATATGTAATTGATTGACCATCGCNAATTTCTCTGTTATCTCGTCTGAGTTTCCTTACTTTTCTCTTCAAAATCGTCGACAGAAATAAAAGTCAAAAGCATTAGCAAAGCTCAACCAACCATCCGAATTATATCTGGAAGCTTTCTCACCCACTCTCTCTATTGCTTTCTGGAAGAGAAGCAGCAAACATCACCATCGGGAGTGTTGTGTTTGACTGCGATAAGAAAATGGAAATAAAACTTTTGCAATATAAGTAAAAATGTGTGTGAGTTTGAATTCATCTTCTCGCCCGCTCTCGACTCGAATAAATCAAAATTTATCTCACTTCGTTCACATACAACAGTTTCTTATGTTTCTGTTGTGTATAATATCATTTTCGATGCCGTTATCACGTCCTAAAGATCTTAATATGTGTAATTATATATTCATTTTCTCGCGTTCGCCGAAATTCTCTCCGATTATGTATTCTCCTTTTATTTCATAAGTAGCAATTCTTGTGTCGGAAGTTTGTCGAGGATTAATTCCTAAAACGTATGAAACGCCTTTCAAATATTTGTTTCAAAATTAAAAGAACAGGAATCAAAAGAACATCAAACTCTTCACTGAAACATTTTCTTGACAACTCGTAAAATTTTCGTTATCAGTTTTAATTATCAAATACATCATTAAAAGACGATGAAACTGTAGACGAGTAAAGTTGGATGAGTGAGTGAATGAGAAATAGAGTGAGAGAGAAAGAGATTGAATTAAAGGAGGTAAAGGCAGATGAGGAGAGTTGTTGTAGATCATCATAAAATAAAATAAAAATTCTTCGATGAATCAAGTTATGCTGTTTGAGATAAGAAAATATCTTCATGCGATTTATCGTTTCTTCATCGATTTTGTGTTTCATTTTTCTTCTTTTCATCATCCAAAGTAGGTGAAAGAAAAATTTATATTCAGAGGGATTTTAATGAATAATCGTGTCTGAAGTCTGTTGATGGCTCGCCGAGAAGGAATGATGGGGAATTCGATTTAGATTTCAAAATTGCGATAAGAAAGCTGAAAACAGGAGAGTGAAGAATTTCGGTCGGAGTTGGAATTCAATGTGAATCCCTTTTTGAAAGTTGAGAAAGAAGAAACTCGAGCGATAAGCGATAGAAAGGAAAGGAAACGCAGTTAAGATAATTCAGAGTGATTCCATTAACTCCATCCATGTAGAAATGAGATAAAAGATCTGAACGTTGATAAGCGGCGTCTGCTGACGTCATGAACTCGTTCTCTACGATCTCTGCAGAAGAATCGAGCATGTCGATGAAAAACGAAAAAGAAAAAAAACTTTTAGTGTTTGTTCATAAAAATATTAAGCACCAGATTAAGATCTCGATTTAAAACGCTTTTGTTGTATGATTTTACGTCTGTTTATGTTAATTATTAGAGGAAAAGAAACAGCAACAGAAACAGTCGAGTTGATTCATAATCGTCACTTTGAATCATCATTTTGTAGTTTTTACTTATTCACACTTGATATTACGATGTGTGGCAGAGACTCGTAATGAGCCTATAAGACAGGGATTGCTCATAAATATTTGAATCAGTTAACACGAAAGAAACAACAGCGATGGTGTTCAAAACGTCTTTTTCTTCCTTCAACTTTTGATTTAAGATTTGTGATAAAGTTTCGCTCGTTCGAGGTTGAGAGAGTTTCGACTGGAGACAACAAGTTATTATTTATTATTCATCAAATGTGGTAGAAGAAATTGAAAGACAATCAATCATTTCCAATCAACATGCAGCGAAGCAACGAAATAAGTTGAAAGCACAAAATGTCACACATTTAAAGTTTTTAGTTTCGTTAATTCAAAACACGATCGCTGAGAGATCATTTATCGAGTTTCTCAATTTTGTCATTGATTTCCGACACGATCTGGATTCCATTTAATTTTATTAAATAAACAGAGAAAGGAATTCACAAAATCTTGTTCACTCTGTTCAAGTGGAATGAAGAAGAGCGAGTGTGATAACAACAAACATAATCAGCCTCTGAATGCCCTCAATAAACACCAAATCATTTCTTTTTTTAAATATATGTAATTGATTGACCATCGCTCACTGTTCCTTGATCACAACAGATTCACGTGAAATGTTGGTGACTGATAATCAAATCGAAAAACTCAAGCATGTCAATGTGAGATGAACCAGAAACATTAATCTCGAAATTGAGTTGATTAATCAACATTTGATAAGTTTGTGAAGTTTGGACCTCACCGAACATCGCTTTAACGAGTGATGGTAAGATGATGATAGAGTTGAGAAAGTTCTCAACTTGAAGAAATTCCAGAGTGATTTGTCACCGCTCTGTTTATGAGTCAAAAGTGCTTTCAACGCAATCCTCAATCTCTATTCGACATCATCGACCGCTAAGCTAATTGATTTTTAATCTCGAAAATGTAAATTTTGAAACAACTTCAAGCGTTAAACAGCATTGAGCAACAGAGAAAAAAGCGCTTATCTATCTATGAAGGCAACCAAATATTATCATTTCAAAATAAAACTCAAAATCCATAACTGAATGAAGCGGATCTTGAAATGGATTTTCGTTTGTGTTCATTTAGATTGCGTTCAAATTTCGTTCCTTCCCGAAATCGTCGAAATAAAAGTTGAAAGCCGACTTCAATTAAGATATAAAATCAGTCTTGATGGGCTGTTGGACTTAAGAAACAGATATCGTTCTCGTCTTAATGGAATTGATAAGAAACAATTTTTTTTTCTTTCTTTCCTTCTTTCCCAAAGCCAGAAACGATTTTGGCTTTTTCTTTAAATATATTTCAGCCTTCGCTTATTTCGGGAAAGGAAAATCTTATCTAAAGTTCAAGATTAAGAATTTGAAAGAAATAAACAACAGAAGAGAATGTTCAATTGATGCACTAAAGGCTTTTAAGTTAAATAAAAATAAATATCTGAAAAGTTATCAAACTTTTAATCCACTAAAAAACAACAACGCGTATGTGTTGGCTGGCTTCAATATCTTTCAATCGGTAATGGAAATAGAGACTGTAAGACTGGCAAGAAACAGATAACGAAAATAAAGCGCTCAGGGGAGATAGAAACGTTTAAGATGATTCACTCGACATCAGCATCGGAATGATTTCAATTGCAATCCCTGTCGTTGATATTTCGTAAAACATTTTTTAGTATTAAGCTGTGAATGACCAATAAATAAATAAAAATATAAATATCTCTGACTGATATTTCTGGCGGGGTCCATTACAACAATGAATGAATTCACAATGTTCACGATAAATTTATTATTTATTTACTCTGTCGCTGTTCACTCTGTTTTGTTCTTTGGTTTGGTTTGTTACTGCTGCCCGTTTATTTGTACGTTCATTCGTTCGTTCGTTTGCTTGTTTGTTTGGATATCAACCGAAAACCAGACAACTCGTATTGTAATATATTGAAGTCAGATAATAATTTTTGCTGTAGAGATTAAGTTGAGTGCAATTTGTAAGATAAGCATTCAGTCTTAAAGTCGGAAATAAATCTCGAAGCGAGGATATTTTGAAGAAGCGAAAATTGGCAACATCGCATTTCGTTGACTTCGAAACAGCTTGAGAATGAATACATAAAAGTTTGTCCTTTCGTTGTTTCTTCGTTCGTTCTTTATATCCACTCAAATTCAACTCAACACGACATACAACCGAACTGATCCAAACCGAATAAAACAGAACAAAGATGGATCTCAACATTGACTAATCTTTCCATCAACGATCTGAAATACAATTTTTATTCGAGTGATCTCAATGTAGAGATAAGCGTTGAAAAATACTCAGAATCGCAAACTTATCTCGGCCGTTTCAATCTCACTCGAAATGAAAAATTCTCATTTATTTTCGTTTTCGATAAAAATGTTAGATAAGCAACAAAAATTGTATAAGCGAGAGAGATCAAAGCTGGAGATAAGTAGGAAGGAGAAATACCAGCAAACGAGCGCACACCATCGAGGCATAAGCAGTAAATGATCTTATCTCGGTACTCATGGACATTCTCCATTAAGCAGCATTTCCATCTATGAGCCAAATTTCCATTCTCATAGATTAAAAATATTTTTCTTCTCTCTTCCGATTTCAACTTGTGCCATTGATCCTGATATCATCGTTGATAAATGAATATTTATGGGGATATATGTTCGTCTGTTTGCAACAAAGCAATGTTGGTTAGCTGGATAAAATAAGCAATGTCAATGATTTTTCCGTTTCGATATCAGTTTCAACCATTTTCGATTTTTCACATTTATCACAAAAGGAAAACTTTTCCCGCCAAATATGTAGGAAAATTCAGAAGATAACAGACATGCATTCACCATCCAAACACGGAGACTGACATGCAGATAGCTTGTCATCCATCCAGCCAACACACAAAATTTCTTATCTATCACAAAAAATCTTTTAATACAAATATTCGACAATCAATCAAGCGATGGAAATGTTGCTGCTATCGCTTCACAGACATTTTCGCTTTTTCGTTCGTTTGGATCAAGATAAGCGCAACGATACGGAATTTTATTCATTATTCAGCACTATCTCTGACGCGAGTTTACTGAGAATAACAATGCTTGTGTGTGTAATGTTGATGGTTCGGGGGAGATGTTTAATGAAATGTGGGATGTATCAGGCACAACTGATATCATTTTCTTATCTCATTCAATAATGGGCGCGATGAAGAAAATATTTATTTGAGGGAACATTCATTTTCCGTTCAAATAATAAATGAAAATGTCCGATAAGCATAAAAAGATGATAAGGAAAAAAGGACTTTGGAGAGTAGTGCAGGAAATTATTTATTCATTCTCATAAGCTTATGTTGTGTTCAAGGTTTTCTTAAATTTCGTAATTTTATCGTTTCTTTCAATTTATTCTAAAAATAAAATGATTTCATCGGTTTCGCCCTCTTCTCTCTTGTAATGATTTCGTTTTTATTAACTGTATGATAAATCAATTGATTTTTGCGCCACATGGCTTTCACATCTCGTTTTTCAAGTTAAAAATCAATACCACTCATAATATATTCTCTTACTTTGATTCTTTTTTGCTTCATATGAATGTAAAACTGAAAATTTATCCTCATTTCTCTTCTCGTTTTGCACAAATGGTAAATTCCTGCATCACGTTACTGATCGTTGATAATTAAAGTTTGCTTTTTTATTATTCCGTTTGAACTTGTTTCACTCACTAAGGAGTTAGTTTTCTTCCTCGTGCTTCGCCATGTTCTTCAATTTGATTTCACACTTTCATGGATCAAAAATATGATTGTTTCAATCGCGATAACAAGCCGTTTTATTGGTTTCATGTTAGCCCTTATTGTATTTTATTATGGGCTGTTTCTGAATTAACAATTTTTTACATTTTTATCGCTCTTTCTTGATTTCTCATAAACAGCAACAAAAAGCAAACGAGAAAACTTATTTTTTTTTTGTATTATATTGCACTTTGCACAACTAGAAGGAAATTTATGGCATCAAATATGAGATTTCACACCAGTTCAAAAATGTTTTTCGTTGCCTGCAGAAATTGCAACACTTTTGGCACTGTTGAGATGAAAGAATGAAAACGAAACAAAAAAAAATATTTATGCGATTGTTAAATTGATATCTACATGCTATTTTGATGTCTTTCATTATTGGCAAACTTCTATAAATTATGGTGAAAACAAGAACCACATTAAGATGAACAAGTCAAGATATCGACACATTCTTATAGTCCGTGAACTTTGACTCTCGAAGCAAATTTGCTTTCAAGTGTTGTGAATTATTGCTTCAACATCTTAATGGCAATCAAATAAAAATCTGACCAACCCAAGTGAGTTTTACAAGTTTCATAGACACAAATAAAAACAACAACAAAGCTATGAAAACTTTTACATCAATGTACGTATTTTAAAAATATTAGCAGAGCTGAAAATATTTCAAATCAAAATTAAAATATCTCAATAATATTTATAACTTGAAATTTTAATGCAAATATTTCATAGCATCCTTAAATTAACTTAATCCTAATCGAAAGATTAAATCTTAGACCCAATNGCAAACTTATCTCGGCCGTTTCAATCTCACTCGAAATGAAAAATTCTCATTTATTTTCGTTTTCGATAAAAATGTTAGATAAGCAACAAAAATTGTATAAGCGAGAGAGATCAAAGCTGGAGATAAGTAGGAAGGAGAAATACCAGCAAACGAGCGCACACCATCGAGGCATAAGCAGTAAATGATCTTATCTCGGTACTCATGGACATTCTCCATTAAGCAGCATTTCCATCTATGAGCCAAATTTCCATTCTCATAGATTAAAAATATTTTTCTTCTCTCTTCCGATTTCAACTTGTGCCATTGATCCTGATATCATCGTTGATAAATGAATATTTATGGGGATATATGTTCGTCTGTTTGCAACAAAGCAATGTTGGTTAGCTGGATAAAATAAGCAATGTCAATGATTTTTCCGTTTCGATATCAGTTTCAACCATTTTCGATTTTTCACATTTATCACAAAAGGAAAACTTTTCCCGCCAAATATGTAGGAAAATTCAGAAGATAACAGACATGCATTCACCATCCAAACACGGAGACTGACATGCAGATAGCTTGTCATCCATCCAGCCAACACACAAAATTTCTTATCTATCACAAAAAATCTTTTAATACAAATATTCGACAATCAATCAAGCGATGGAAATGTTGCTGCTATCGCTTCACAGACATTTTCGCTTTTTCGTTCGTTTGGATCAAGATAAGCGCAACGATACGGAATTTTATTCATTATTCAGCACTATCTCTGACGCGAGTTTACTGAGAATAACAATGCTTGTGTGTGTAATGTTGATGGTTCGGGGGAGATGTTTAATGAAATGTGGGATGTATCAGGCACAACTGATATCATTTTCTTATCTCATTCAATAATGGGCGCGATGAAGAAAATATTTATTTGAGGGAACATTCATTTTCCGTTCAAATAATAAATGAAAATGTCCGATAAGCATGGAAAGATGATAAGAAAAAAAAGGACTTTGGAGAGTAGTGCAGGAAATTATTTATTCATTCTCATAAGCTTATGTTGCGTGTACGATATGTTTCCTCTGTTATGTTGTAGAATAATAACCAAAATGTTTTAAAGACTTCTGAAATAATATTTTACTAAATATTTTTAGCAGAGAAAACAGGTTTGATCATGAAAAAGGCGTAACCAATCTTTCTTGTTTAACGAGAAAAAATTGTTGTAACATTAACTCTTAAACCAATCAGCATTCGACNAATAAAGCGCTCAGGGGAGATAGAAACGTTTAAGATGATTCACTCGACATCAGCATCGGAATGATTTCAATTGCAATCCCTGTCGTTGATATTTCGTAAAACATTTTTTAGTATTAAGCTGTGAATGACCAATAAATAAATAAAAATATAAATATCTCTGACTGATATTTCTGGCGGGGTCCATTACAACAATGAATGAATTCACAATGTTCACGATAAATTTATTATTTATTTACTCTGTCGCTGTTCACTCTGTTTTGTTCCTTGGTTTGGCTTGTTACTGCTGCCCGTTTATTTGTACGTTCATTCGTTCGTTCGTTTGCTTGTTTGTTTGGATATCAACCGAAAACCAGACAACTCGTATTGTAATATATTGAAGTCAGATAATAATTTTTGCTGTAGAGATTAAGTTGAGTGCAATTTGTAAGATAAGCATTCAGTCTTAAAGTCGGAAATAAATCTCGAAGCGAGGATATTTTGAAGAAGCGAAAATTGGCAACATCGCATTTCGTTGACTTCGAGACAGCTTGAGAATGAATACATAAAAGTTTGACCTTTCGTTGTTTCTTCGTTCGTTCTTTATATCCACTCAAATTCAACTCAACACGACACACAACCGAACTGATCCAAACCGAATAAAACAGAACAAAGATGGATCTCAACATTGACTAATCTTTCCATCAACGATCTGAAATACAATTTTTATTCGAGTGATCTCAATGTAGAGATAAGCGTTGAAAAATACTCAGAATCGCAAACTTATCTCGGCCGTTTCAATCTCACTCGAAATGAAAAATTCTCATTTATTTTCGTTTTCGATAAAAATGTTAGATAAGCAACAAAAATTGTATAAGCGAGAGAGATCAAAGCTGGAGATAAGTAGGAAGGAGAAATACCAGCAAACGAGCGCACACCATCGAGGCATAAGCAGTAAATGATCTTATCTCGGTACTCATGGACATTCTCCATTAAGCAGCATTTCCATCTATGAGCCAAATTTCCATTCTCATAGATTAAAAATATTTTTCTTCTCTCTTCCGATTTCAACTTGTGCCATTGATCCTGATATCATCGTTGATAAATGAATATTTATGGGGATATATGTTCGTCTGTTTGCAACAAAGCAATGTTGGTTAGCTGGATAAAATAAGCAATGTCAATGATTTTTCCGTTTCGATATCAGTTTCAACCATTTTCGATTTTTCACATTTATCACAAAAGGAAAACTTTTCCCGCCAAATATGTAGGAAAATTCAGAAGATAACAGACATGCATTCACCATCCAAACACGGAGACTGACATGCAGATAGCTTGTCATCCATCCAGCCAACACACAAAATTTCTTATCTATCACAAAAAATCTTTTAATACAAATATTCGACAATCAATCAAGCGATGGAAATGTTGCTGCTATCGCTTCACAGACATTTTAGCTTTTTCGTTCGTTTGGATCAAGATAAGCGCAACGATACGGAATTTTATTCATTATTCAGCACTATCTCTGACGCGAGTTTACTGAGAATAACAATGCTTGTGTGTGTAATGTTGATGGTTCGGGGGAGATGTTTAATGAAATGTGGGATGTATCAGGCACAACTGATATCATTTTCTTATCTCATTCAATAATGGGCGCGATGAAGAAAATATTTAGTTGAGGGAACATTCATTTTCCGTTCAAATAATAAATGAAAATGTCCGATAAGCATAAAAAGATGATAAGGAAAAAAGGACTTTGGAGAGTAGTGCAGGAAATTATTTATTCATTCTCATAAGCTTATGTTGTGTTCAAGGTTTTCTTAAATTTCGTAATTTTATCGTTTCTTTCAATTTATTCTAAAAATAAAATGATTTCATCGGTTTCGCCCTCTTCTCTCTTGTAATGATTTCGTTTTTATTAACTGTATGATAAATCAATTGATTTTTGCGCCACATGGCTTTCACATCTCGTTTTTCAAGTTAAAAATCAATACCACTCATAATATATTCTCTTACTTTGATTCTTTTTTGCTTCATATGAATGTAAAACTGAAAATTTATCCTCATTTCTCTTCTCGTTTTGCACAAATGGTAAATTCCTGCATCACGTTACTGATCGTTGATAATTAAAGTTTGCTTTTTTATTATTCCGTTTGAACTTGTTTCACTCACTAAGGAGTTAGTTTTCTTCCTCGTGCTTCGCCATGTTCTTCAATTTGATTTCACACTTTCATGGATCAAAAATATGATTGTTTCAATCGCGATAACAAGCCGTTTTATTGGTTTCATGTTAGCCCTTATTGTATTTTATTATGGGCTGTTTCTGAATTAACAATTTTTTACATTTTTATCGCTCTTTCTTGATTTCTCATAAACAGCAACAAAAAGCAAACGAGAAAACTTATTTTTTTTTTTGTATTATATTGCACTTTGCACAACTAGAAGGAAATTTATGGCATCAAATATGAGATTTCACACCAGTTCAAAAATGTTTTTCGTTGCCTGCAGAAATTGCAACACTTTTGGCACTGTTAAGATGAGAGAATGAAAACGAAACAAAAAAAAATTTATGCGATTGTTAAATTGATATCTACATGCTATTTTGATGTCTTTCATTATTGGCAAACTTCTATAAATTATGGTGAAAACAAGAACCACATTAAGATGAACAAGTCAAGATATCGACACATTCTTATAGTCCGTGAACTTTGACTCTCGAAGCAAATTTGCTTTCAAGTGTTGTGAATTATTGCTTCAACATCTTAATGGCAATCAAATAAAAATCTGACCAACCCAAGTGAGTTTTACAAGTTTCATAGACACAAATAAAAACAACAACAAAGCTATGAAAACTTTTACATCAATGTACGTATTTTAAAAATATTAGCAGAGCTGAAAATATTTCAAATCAAAATTAAAATATCTCAATAATATTTATAACTTGAAATTTTAATGCAAATATTTCATAGCATCCTTAAATTAACTTAATCCTAATCGAAAGATTAAATCTTAGACCCAATTTTTATTTTATATTTTTAGATTCTTTTATTTCTGTATATATTTAATAACCACAAATGATATTCAAAGATTGTTATCGTATTCCACTCTAACATTTTGCTAAAAAACTTTAAATAGAAGGCTAAAAGTTATTTGGGAATTAATTGGCTGTTACACAAACGCTTCTGTTTATAATGTTGAATATCAAATTATGAAAATCTTAGCATTGTGATCGCGATATTATATTCTAAGGTATTAAAATGAAACCGTGATACAATGTTTAGAGTTGCGAGAAGCTAATAAAAGTATTCCGCATTCAGATGTAATAGAGTAAATAAAAAAACACTATCGCCCATGAGTTTATCTCAAAACGTGCCCACAAATGGTGTCGAGATTAAAATCTCTCGATGAATAATTAACTCAGTTTTTGGGACATGTGATGTTTGACGCTTTTCTTGCACGAACAACTTTGATATTGTTCGTTGTATGTATTTGTTAATCAACATTTTTTCATGTCTTTTATATGTAGATTGATTGAAATAAATAGATGAATTGTGAAGGATTTCACATGTTGGTTTGATTTTTATTTTTCCAAGGCCAGATTTGTTCAAGCGTCTTGACAATTTTTTGATTTTGAAACTTTCAACATGTCAATTGAATGAAAATTGAAAATATGCGGTGGTATCTTAATAAACAATCATAAAAATATCTTATTTTTGAAATCATAAAAGTATTAATAATGTGAGGTAGAAATTAATTGAAAAACATTTTCATTTTTAACTCCCATTGAGTGTCATATCTTGATTTATCTAAAAAGTTTAGCTTTTATGTTGCATTTTTAAATTGTTATTTTACAATGTTTATGGTGCCTACATGTACAAAGGATAAGGATAAACATAAAATCTGA
This sequence comes from Clunio marinus, assembly GCA_900005825.1. Lineage (NCBI taxonomy): Eukaryota > Metazoa > Arthropoda > Insecta > Diptera > Chironomidae > Clunio > Clunio marinus. The sequence continues at coordinate 1,464,785 of CVRI01000055.1, forward strand.
CGATTTTATCCTCTAAGTTAAATATTCTCATAATTATTTGTTACAACTTTTAACTCTTACGATAAGAAAACTTGTCTTCATAGGATAGAACAGGTAACAACTAAAAAAAAGTTATTAACTCACTCAAAAAGTGCAGCAAGAAGAAAACAAACAGAAAACTTATGAAATGCACAAAACTCATGATTGCATAAAAGTTTTTTTAGAAGAGAATGCTTCACATCGTACACGTAACATTTGAAACGTTATCAGATGGAAAGTTGCATTGTTTCTCGAAACAATACTGGAATCAGAATAAATATTTCATTCTTATCAGCATCAACTTTAATACGAGAATGTGTTTTTTTGTTTTTGTTCGATATTCCAAAACTGAAAGGCTATCACGATGTTTCGATCTAGAATTTTGCCTTCAAAAGTTCTTCCATTTTCTGCTTTTAAAATCCCGAGTTGAGTTGGCGAACTTTTGTCTTAAATCCAAAATGAAACTTTGATTTTGAAACAAAAGTTTGGGATAAAATGCCAACAGAGCGAGAAACATATTATTTGAGTTATCTTATAACACTTATCTGGATGTAGAAAACGAAGCTTTCCAAAGCAAGATCAATAAAAAGCGATAAATTTGTTGAGCTTAAATTTTAAGATTTCTTAGACGACTCTGAGAATCGTTTGTTTCATGCAAGAAGAGATTTAATTGAAGAGTTAAAAAGTGCAGTAAAACTGGTTTCGCAGAAATGAGGCGGAACTTTAACTTGGATTGAATTAACTGTAGTAGAGACTTTTTTCTCTCACATGATTTACACCAATCAGCGTCGCTTTAATGGTGATATCGGAGATAAATGATGCGTTCTTTTAAATTGCGCTCTCACACGATTGAATAATTTTTATATTCCGAAGTTTTTAATCAGTTTTCTCTGCACATAACTTACACTTGAATGCGCAAGAATTTACTATAAATTTTCATAATGGCTCATACCAATACTTTTCATATCGAACATCAAACTGAAGACGTAACCAAATAAAGTCAAATACGATGCTGCATTTATTTTTCTTTTCAGCTAAGAAGCACTGATAAGCTTGGAAATGCTTTTTCAATGCTTGTCGTTTTCCAAATGAAATAAAATATATTCGAAAAATGTAAACTTGAGTTGTGATAAGACGAAGCACAATCGCATTTTGCATACGACTTTCTGAGAGAGTGAGAAAAGGAAAGAAAGCAGTAAAATTCTGTGCATGTCTTGTTAAATGGATAAAAAGTAAGAAAAAGAGAAAGAAAAAAGAAAATCGAAACATTCTTATCTATCCACTACATTGCACAAAATGCAAAATGAGAAATGAAAAGGAAAAACTCTTTTCTCCTTCGTTATCTGCCAGAAGCGACTTCAATGTTTGCCAGTCACATTAAATTTATATTTTTCTCGCTTCCAGACTATAAAACTCATCTTGTCGATATCGTTGCATGAGAATTCAAACATTGAACTTTATGGAAAATTCTGAACAATCGAAATCTGATGAATTTCTTTGTCGATCAGTCAAAACTTTGTTTGTCTCGCATTCTACATACGCACTGATCATTTCCATTAAACACGGATTGGAACATTCATAAGAATTTTTGTTATAATTTTTACTAAAACAACTCTCTCCAATGAAATGACAAAAGATTGTGCATCCATCAGGTTTATATTTCAATGGAACTTTTCAATTTTCCTCTCATCGTCGTTTGCCTCTAATCATCGACAACGAAATACTGATATCATAGAAGTTCAGCAAAAAGACACTCGACTAGTTGAATGGCATCGAAGTGGCAGAAGTTATTGTTTCACTTTAATCTCGAAGCTCAATCTTTGTGTAATTTGTGGCTTTGAGTCTCATCTACTTCGATTTCCACTGTTTGTGCTCGACACTTCATTGAATCATCATCGAAAGCTGAATGGGAAAAATTCATTTAAAAGGCGAATCGTCTACAATTTCTATCGCTATTGAAATCCACTGATTTTTCGAGCTTCTCGAGCTATTCAATTGTATCAGTTTCAAATATCCAATCCTGTTCTATCTCGGAAAGTGTCATTTACGTTGTTATTCTAAAATCTTCAAAAGTGTATTCGCAGTTCGTTGATTCAGCAAGTGAAGGGAAGAAACATTCTAATGGTTTCATGTCTGAAAAGTATTTTTTACGAATTGCTTATCTCTCGCAACAATCTAATCAGAGGCAGCAGATCTGCCATTCTCAAAGTTTTTTTTTTCTTTCATTTTCATTCGTTTTTCGTCGGATTGTATGAAAACGAGACTGAGAATTCTTTATCACGATCTTGACGTATTCGTTTTTCTGTTGGTGTATCGAGGTCACTTTAGTGTTGCCTGATATCATCATTCGGTTGAAAAAATGTTTATCTTTAGCAGCAATTAGAAATATGCAAGCTATTGGAATGTTTGGTATAACAAAAGAAATGTTTATCAGAAGCACTCACCCACCACCAAGCAACCACCACAATAATAGTCGTTAGAAGGAAAAACAGTTTTTGCGATTAAATGTCGCGATAAGAAAGCATTTCTTTCTTTCTCTGTGTTGATATTCATGCTTTATCCGTTCTGTGATAAAAACCTCAGGAAATGGAATTCTGCGATAAGCATTAAGCATTCTTCCTTTCGTTCTTGATTCGAGACTNTCGCTATTCGGCGAATATTAAAAGAGTTAAAAAAATATTCGGCGAATATTCGTTACCCTGAAAAACACGAATAAATACGTACCCTACTCTTAAACCAATCAGCATTCGACTTCACTAAAGATTCTGCACTGATATCATCGAAATAATATACTCAACTAGTTTAATGGCATGTTTACTTGATAAACTGCAGCAAAGTGAATTGCATAGAAAGATTACCTTAAATATATTTACACTATAGTTGGATGATAAATTGAAAATGCTTTTTCAATCTCTCTCATTCTTTCACGCTTTTCCCAATGAAATAAAATATATTCGAAAAATGTAAACTTGAGTTGTGATAAGACGAAGCACAATCGCATTTTGCATACGACTTTCTGAGAGAGTGAGAAAAGGAAAGAAAGCAGTAAAATTCTGTGCATGTCTTGTTAAATGGATAAAAAGTAAGAAAAAGAGAAAGAAAAAAGAAAATCGAAACATTCTTATCTATCCACTACATTGCACAAAATGCAAAATGAGAAATGAAAAGGAAAAACTCTTTTCTCCTTCGTTATCTGCCAGAAGCGACTTCAATGTTTGCCAGTCACATTAAATTTATATTTTTCTCGCTTCCAGACTATAAAACTCATCTTGTCGATATCGTTGCATGAGAATTCAAACATTGAACTTTATGGAAAATTCTGAACAATCGGAATCTGATGAATTTCTTTGTCGATCAGTCAAAACTTTGTTTGTCTCGTAATCGACATACGCACTGATCATTTCCATTTAACATCCACTGACTTGTTCATAAGCATTTTCGGTGTCATATTTTGCTAAAACAAATCTCACCATTGAAATGACAAAAGATTGTGCATCCATCAGGTTTATATTTCAATGGAACTTTTCAATTTTTCTCTCATCGTCATTTGCCTCTAATCATCGACAACGAAATGCTGATATCATAGAAGTTCTGCAAAAAGACACTCGACTAGTTGAATGGCATCGAAGTGGCAGAAGTTATTGTTTCACTTTAATCTCGAAGCTCAATCTTTGTGTAATTTGTGGCTTTGAGTCTCATCTACTTCGATTTCCACTGTTTGTGCTCGACACTTCATTGAATCATCATCGAAAGCTGAATGAGTAAAATTCATTTAAAAGGCGAATCGTCTACAATTTCTATCGCTATTGAAATCCACTGATTTTTCGAGCTTCTCGAGCTATTCAATTGTATCAGTTTCAAATATCCAATCCTGTTCTATCTCGGAAAGTGTCATTTACGTTGTTATTCTAAAATCTTCAAAACTGTATTCGCAGTTCGTTGATTCAGCAAGTGAAGGGAAGAAACATTCTAATGGTTTCATGTCTGAAAAGTATTTTTTACGAATTGCTTATCTCTCGCAACAATCTAATCAGAGGCAGCAGATCTGCCATTCTCAAAGTTTTTTTTCTTTCATTTTCATTCGTTTTTCGTCGGATTGTATGAAAACGAGACTGAGAATTCTTTATCACGATCTTGACGTATTCGTTTTTCTGTTGGTGTATCGAGGTCACTTTAGTGTTGCCTGATATCATCATTCGGTTGAAAAAATGTTTATCTTTAGCAGCAATTAGAAATATGCAAGCTATTGGAATGTTTGGTATAACAAAAGAAATGTTTATCAGAAGCACTCACCCACCGCCAAGCAACCACCACAATAATAGTCGTTAGAAGGAAAAACAGTTTTTGCGATTAAATGTCGCGATAAGAAAGCATTTCTTTCTTTCTCTGTGTTGATATTCATGCTTTATCCGTTTTGTGATAAAAACCTCAGGAAATGGAATTCTGCGATAAGCATTAAGCATTCTTCCTTTCGTTCTTGATTCGAGACTCGACTAATGTTGGTTTAACTTCTTATCTCGACAAAAGATAGGAGAAAGAGAGAGAGAGAGAGAAATAGAGTGAGATAGATAGGATATGTGGGTGTTTGGATTGAATATCAAGCATAGAATGTAAATCATTCGAATAAATAGGGATTAAAATTGGAAAAGGTGGAGTTTTATTGCAATGAAGTCCCTGACACTTTGACTTCTGACGATAAACTCTTATCGCACGTTTCAAAGTTGCTTTTTGTTTTCTTTTAAAATGTGCCAACTGTAATATCATTCAATGTTTCTTCTCTTTATCTAGAAAAAATAATAAAAACTCGTTAAATTGTTATCAAATTTCAACCATCCGCTTGACGAAATAAAATTGACTAAAGCACTGTTATCGCCACCGCTCGTCTTTCTTATCAGTTAACAGAAAACTTAATCAAAGTGTACACAATATTCAATTAAACTCAATGTATTGGCGTGATAAAGAAGTTATGTGTTTACTCGATAAGCGACATAGTTATCACAAATATCTCTTATCTTGCAACTTGTTATCTCACAGTTAAGGTCTACAATGAATTGGTTTCCATTACGAATTGATTTTGTTTATAAACCAAAATTGATAATTATGATACTTCTTTTTTTTGAAAATACATATATGAAATGCTTTCAATATTTACATTCAGATAACAAGTAACCGATATGCAGTTTTTTTTAACTAGAATAGAAAATTGTCGTAGTTTTGAAATCAGTTACGGTTTAGACTCAGAACAGAGCAGTCGTCGTTTTTATCAATTTCTGGTTGTGCTTTATTGAAAAAGTTTTTGTAAAGTAAATAAACATTTTATTTGATTTTTAATTGTGAGGTGAAAGTTAAATGTATCCAAAACAATTTGGATTATTACAGTTTCTTCTGCAGAAGAAATCACGTAAGTTTTTCGTTGCTCTTTGATACCTTAAACTCTTCATTTTCTCTTAATATCACTAAATTGTATCAAAATGAAATAAAAAAACATTAAACACACAACTGCATTGGATCGTTCTTTAAATATCGAGAATGCAACAGTCGCAATGCACTAAGGCTAACAAATGATTAAAACGATATGACCAAAAAATAAAACCTGAAATAAAAATACTTTCGAAACAACATCAAGTCGAAGAATCAGTTAACAATAGCAGTTCCTTTGAATCGTTTCGTGTTCTTCCATTTGTTATCAAGATTGAAATGCGTACGTTGATATGAAAAAACCGATAACGATGGTAACGAAATTTACTTTTCCATAGGCTTTGTGTGTGTATGTGTGCATCCATATACGTACTTCAGATTGTTCTATATATCAAAAATGTTCAAACTTATCATTTTGCAGAATTAATTTACATAATCGCTTAAAATTCTCTTTGATACTTACACAAAGCTATTGTATGAAAAGAATGAGAACGACACCATTATGAGCTCATATTTAAAGTCAATTTCTTTATTATTAGATAAAAACAGAACACATTATTGGGCTGTGATTATGAACTGCTAGTAAAACAAATTTCTTGATAAAACAATTTAAACAAGTGGAAGCGCAGCTCGCAATATACATTCCAGTAGATTCGAACAGTGTGACTGTTATAAATCCCATAACAGCACGTCTGCGTTTTTCTCCAACCGAACGATATGATAATAAACATGTTAGACGTGAATAAAAGCGACATTAATGTAATCACTAGAAACACATTCTCGCTTCAGCTTTTGTAGCGGGGGAGAAAATTTGAAATTTCTGAAAGTGCGATTATTATTATGAGATATTTGTTAAGTCGTTCAGAATGAGAAAGATATCAGAAGCAGAGTTGCGGAGCAATTTTAAAACACTTGAGAAAGTTTTTTTTCCTTTCTTTTCTCTTATTTCATTCATCGTTACAAACAACAAACTCCTTACAAACACCCACCCACTCATCTTTCCTTCTCCTTCACCCATTAATACGATGTGAACGCGATTTCATTCTTGTTGCTTCTTCATGAGAATCATCTTGAGCAAGTTCAGAGAAGAATGAATGTGTAGTGGGTGGGTGGGGGTGTATAGATGGAAGTGGGAAAAAAGTAAAAATTAAAATGTGCTATCAAGAAAGATAACAAAAATCCCTCCGCCGAAAGAACAAAAAAAGGAACTGCTGAATAAGAGAAAATGAATATATAATTACACATATTAAGATCTTTAGGACGTGATAACGGCATCGAAAATGATATTATACACAACAGAAACATAAGAAACTGTTGTATGTGAACGAAGTGAGATAATTTTTGATTTATTCGAGTCGAGAGCGGGCGAGAAGATGAATTCAAACTCACACACATTTTTACTTATATTGCAAAAGTTTTATTTCCATTTTCTTATCGCAGTCAAACACAACACTCCCGATGGTGATGTTTGCTGCTTCTCTTCCAGAAAGCAATAGAGAGAGTGGGTGAGAAAGCTTCCAGATATAATTCGGATGGTTGGTTGAGCTTTGCTAATGCTTTTGACTTTTATTTCTGTCGACGATTTTGAAGAGAAAAGAAAGGAAACCAGACGAGATAACAGAGAAATTCGCTTTCCTATGTAGATTCACATTAAACATGTTTAATCAGTGGAATGATCGCATTTTTTATTGCGGCTATTTCGAGGATGATTTCGTTTAACTGCAAACCGGGGCGTCGACGAAAGTCTTTCTTCTCTGTTGTCGTATTCGTTTTAATCTGATGATTTTCCTTCTTATCATGTCGAGCACAGTCATTCCAAGATCCAAAAACTTGAACATTATTCTTTATCACTTACCCCTTTGTCGCCTCCCCCCAAAGCAACTCCTTTATGTGAATGAATTGTATTTCTTTCCTGCTATCGCAATACATATTATTGAATGCCCTCGTCGTCGTTGTCGTTGTCNTTTCGATGTCATATTTTGCTGAAACAACTCTCACCATTGAAATGACAAAAGATTGTGCATCCATCAGGTTTATATTTCAATGGAACTTTTCAATTTTCCTCTCATCGTCGTTTGCCTCTAATCATCGACAACGAAATGCTGATATCATAGAAGTTCTGCAAAAAGACACTCGACTAGTTGAATGGCATCGAAGTGGCAGAAGTTATTGTTTCACTTTAATCTCGAAGCTCAATCTTTGTGTAATTTGTGGCTTTGAGTCTCATCTACTTCGATTTCCACTGTTTGTGCTCGACACTTCATTGAATCATCATCGAAAGCTGAATGGGAAAAATTCATTTAAAAGGCGAATCGTCTACAATTTCTATCGCTATTGAAATCCACTGATTTTTCGAGCTTCTCGAGCTATTCAATTGTATCAGTTTCAAATATCCAATCCTGTTCTATCTCGGAAAGTGTCATTTACGTTGTTATTCTAAAATCTTCAAAAGTGTATTCGCAGTTCGTTGATTCAGCAAGTGAAGGGAAGAAACATTCTAATGGTTTCATGTCTGAAAAGTATTTTTTACGAATTGCTTATCTCTCGCAACAATCTAATCAGAGGCAGCAGATCTGCCATTCTCAAAGTTTTTTTTCTTTCATTTTCATTCGTTTTTCGTCGGATTGTATGAAAACGAGACTGAGAATTCTTTATCACGATCTTGACGTATTCGTTTTTCTGTTGGTGTATCGAGGTCACTTTAGTGTTGCCTGATATCATCATTCGGTTGAAAAAATGTTTATCTTTAGCAGCAATTAGAAATATGCAAGCTATTGGAATGTTTGGTATAACAAAAGAAATGTTTATCAGAAGCACTCACCCACCGCCAAGCAACCACCACAATAATAGTCGTTAGAAGGAAAAACAGTTTTTGCGATTAAATGTCGCGATAAGAAAGCATTTCTTTCTTTCTCTGTGTTGATATTCATGCTTTATCCGTTTTGTGATAAAAACCTCAGGAAATGGAATTCTGCGATAAGCATTAAGCATTCTTCCTTTCGTTCTTGATTCGAGACTCGACTAATGTTAGCGTTATTGCTTATCTTGGCACACTTATCAACAAAAGTCTAGGGTAAATGAAAATATGATAAATATCCAATATGACTTTTAAATCTTTTAATTTTTTTAAGGTTCTTGTATTATGTAAGGGTGGATATAGAATATGATATGAAAATAAAGTTAATTATCATATTACACATTGATTGAGATGATAATATTAAGTTCGTTGAGCATTTCGGGCCATGTATTCTTGCATCACATGTTCATTCATTTACACCGGCATCATTTCCGAATTCTCTCATTTTCGAAAATCCGAAGTTATCTCGTGAGAGAGAAATGCTGAGAGAATTTTTACTTCGGGTTTTCGAAATAAAAAGTGCATGTAGCACACGTGTTTTCGTTGCTTCCTGAAATGTACCGATCTTAAATGATTCTGCAAATAATTCTAGATGTTTCATGGGAGTCGTTGCTTATGACAAATATATTTTTGCTCTTACTTGCAGATTAAGTTTCCCAAGAGATTTTTTGTTGTGCATTGTTCATATTTGAAAATTTAATGTCATAAATTTTGTCAGATATCTACCTACGTATGTAGCTAGCTTTTATCTTTTTCCTCTCCATTTTTTCTCGACTTTTGACAACGAGAACATTTCTAGGTTTCGCGATAACTTGTAATTTTTTATTTTTTTCTGCAGGTAGTGCCAGCATTTAAATTTCTCCACGTTATCACTCGTTAACTTTGTTCTTGTTCTGTTCGTTTCCTGTCTTCAATTTTATTTTATTCGCTATGCTGGTTGACTTTTTACGTACTTCAGATAATCGACAATTCTTGCGTTCTCGTTGAAAATTTATTACATATTTTTTTTCTATGTCGAAATTAATCACTTCAGCCTTTCATTTATCACATTAAAATTCATAATCGTGCCTTTCAATAATTTATGTCTACTTTTTTATTTTTCCTTCTTCTCCTTGAGAAAATTCAATTTCCTTAAGTTAATCTTTTCTCAAGCAGATGAAATGAAAAATTATCAAATGTTTCCTGCTCCCATGTTTCATTCCTTCTGATCATCGAAGAGCGTGAGGAAAAAGCAAAGTAATGTTTGCTGATTTAAGAAAATTCCCAATAAATCATGAAAATGTGCCGAAGCGAGTGATAATTTTCATAATTCTTCATCTCCACCCATAACTTTTAAACGCATCGCTAAGAGCATAAGGCAATGGAAAGACTAAAAAAATTGGATGAAAAACGATCAGAGATTCAGTCTTTATTTATTTCCAATATTCATAAGCAATTCATCAAAGTTAAGATACATCCGCTCGAAGATATTTATCATCCCCTGCTTCATCTTCGGCGCTATGAATTAAGAGTGTTGATGATGTGCCGAAAGAATCCAAAAGAAAGCAAACAAGAATTATTAATGTTGGATTTTTTACTTAATTTTTTTTTCTCCCTAAACGTAATTCTTCATGATTTTAACGACTGAGAAATGCGATAAATTCAATGTTGGTTTATCAATTGAGGTGCCTCAAATGTTTTTATTCCAGAAGCGAAGAAAATCTATTCATTGTTGTCAAAAGGTATCATTTTTGCTTATGCAATACTCCATCACCAGCAACTTACAGAAGTAACAGCAGCTGGAAAAGGGTTTTTCGTTTTTCCCTTTTGAGACCGAATGAAGATGTTGCTTTTAATTTCCTAGATAAAATTTTGACAGCTTCAGGAATTGCGATGTAATTGAAAGGAAATGGATTTTCGTAAAATGGATGGACTTTAGAGCTTCATAATCCCACCCAAGACAATTTATATATTTTTTCCCTTCTTACGTCCCGGATTACCTTTTTTTTTGCCTTTGTCAGGTTGAAAGAGGTGATAAATGGGTTTGAAGCCTGACAAGATTGTTAACAAGTCATGATGATTTTTTGACTTTAAGAACTTTCTCGTTGTCAGAAAGTTTATTTAGTTCCAAAATTCAGTTAATGAAAAATTGTTAAATAATTATGTACATATGCAATCCCATTAAACAAATAGGTCAGACAGAATGGATCATTAACTTTGCCTGTTGCTTTCTATACGTTTCATTATAAAAATCTATTTCCGGAGGATGTTTGACTTCTCTGATAGCTTTGAAAAAACAAAAGTTAATTCCCACAGATGGCAAGCGACATACATAGTAAGAAAAATGTTAAAATAATCAATATTTACTTTTAATTCATTATAATAAATTCTTCAAAATCTTAATTTGACATTTTGATTCTTTCATAAATGGATAAAACTCCAAAATTACTTTTCACAAACAAATATTAAATTTCACCCACTCAATCTCATTTTAAAATTTAACGAACAGAATATTTCATGATAAAATATTTTGATAGGAAAATAAAATGATTTCTTAACGACATGAGAGCACTGCGTTGACATTGATAACATCCTCAATCATTTGCTCGAAGGGACAGTTAAATTTTGAAATGATTGACGTGATATTTCCTTCATAACTTTTTTTCTCATTGAAAATATATTTTTCTTTTTATTATGACAAAATATTTATCTTCTGTCAAGAAGTCAATCATCGAAATGGTTTGTGGGGAAACAAAACGTGTAGGCGAAAATATGAGACTTTTTCACGAGCCACGAGATTGACCATAAAAAAGGTTTTTAATGCAAAATTGAAATTGAATTTCTTGTGGATTTACTGTTTATGTATATTCAAAGACATGAAAGAGCTATTGCACAATTGGCTATGAGAGATGTTTTATTGATATGGTTTCCGTTAACAGACGTTTCACGAGAAGTCACTTTGAATTGATGACATTTCTTGAGTATGCAGGCTTCAGGCGAATTAATTGATTGTCATGTAACACGTTGTTTTATGCAATTGTCATTTCTGTTCTTATTTGAACTTCATGCACTTCGCTTTCCTCCATCTTCATCTCTTTCAAGTCAATTCCATTTTCATTTTGATTTCTTTATTAAGCTGTTTCCATTCATTCGTCCGGCAACCAATTTAATTGTGAATTGCAAAAGTAAACGAGAAGTAATATCGTTGTCATTGATTGAAACATGAGAAAAGATCGTTGAATGTGTCGATTGAGGAGAAGGTGAAGTTCTTTGTGACAATGCTCGTGTTTCTAGGAAATTGATTGCTTGAAAAGATTGCTTTCAATTTTCTAGTTAATCTCGATTTTATTTCATCTCTTTTATTTCGATTTTTCTCATACTAACTGAGCTTTTATTTACCTTATTAAATAAGTTCATTTTGAAGTAAACTGATAAGACGGTTGCAAGAGGTGGGCGCTTATCCATTTTTTTTGAATTAATTAAACTTGCACAACAACCGTTTCGTTGCAAATGAACTCTTAAAAACCATCCGGTTAAAAGATTGCGCGATTTCCTCGGAAAAGTTTTTATTTCTCTCGACGAAGCGCTTATCATCGAATAAAAAATCTTGTGAACGAAAAAATTAACAAGAAATCGCGGGAATTTGAATATTATCGCAATCGTCCAATAATGTGTTACCTTCAATGGAAAACCCGAGTGAATAAACAAAATTGCACATTGAAAAGGAAAAGAAAAAAATAATAAAAAAAACTTTTGAGATCAAAAAAATTTCAAAATTGATATGAAAGTTGAGGCTGGCTGAGCAAACTTATTCGTTTAATATTGCTTTAAAGGATATGGATTTTACATATTCGGATACTTATCATGATCAGGCATGGAAATAAAAGCGTATTGCATTTAATAGTCAAGTTAAAGACACCACAAAATGTGTTAAACATCCCAGTGAGAAGCAATTCGTTCCTTAATGATTAAAAATTTGAAAATTTCAATCCGATAATTTACCTTGCTGGGAAAGATGATTCAAGATTAGAGAATTGTATTCAAGCTCATTGTTTCATTAAAAATCAATTGAATAACAATCTGAGAGTCTGTTGCCATTTTATAGCAATCAAACATTCCATAAAATAGAATTCTTAATAATGATAAGAATTGAGAATCTCAATTAATGAGAGTTGATGAATCGCCATCGGCAGCTTTTCACAATTATTTTTAGAATAATATTTTTCTGCTCATTTCAGTCTCATCAGTTGTCAATTTAAGAAGTGTTTTTAATCTTTAATCACAAGTATTTTCTGTGTATAACCGCTGGATAAAGAAAATGCAAAGAAATTTTGTAAGGCAATTGGTTTTCCAATTAGGAAAAGCTCGAAATGTTTATGATGTGAATAGACAAACAATTCGAGCTTTGGCGACAGTTAAAGAAGTTTTCCAAAATAAAAGTGAATTTCCAACTCGACATATTGGCCCACGAAAAACGGATGTGGTTTCAATGCTTGACTTACTTGGATTTAAAGTAAATGACATTGAAGTTTTCGATTAATTACTGAAATATAAAAAAGTTTATTTCTATTTTGAGACTCTTGATGAGTTGACAGACAAAGTCGTCCCTAAGAAAATCAAATTCGATCGTGATTTACAGATTGATGAGCCATTAAGTGAGTAGAAAAGAGATAATTTGAAGCTTTTACTACAGCTGAAGTTCCTAAAGGTCAAATCGTTTCACATAATTTTTTTTATTGATAAAGTTAGTTAATTTTAGCTGATGTTCAGCAAATCATTCTTCTCTTGATGTGATTACGATGGAAATCAAATACTTTGAGTTTATTTGAGACAAACATTATAAAATCGCTCTCTTGTTTACGTCAAATTTTTAATTCTTATCAGTCTTCCGAATACCCCCAGCAATCTTAACACGCTCACTCGTAATCAAACTCCTTCTTTATACACAAAAAACAACAACAAATATTTACGACTTTTTGTTTTCCCTCGTTGACTATAAAATTTGTTGATGCAGATGAACACGAATTGATTAACAGAATTCGTGCGGTTGCGAAGAAGAACACTATTTGGCGATCGTATATCGGGATGGGATATCACAATTGTTACGTTCCACATCCGATACTAAGAAACATTTTCGAGAATCCTGGATGGTAAACAAAAAATAAAATAGAAGAAAATCAGAAAAAGAATTAACTTTCAATTTTAGGACGACACAGTACACTCCATATCAACCAGAAATAGCGCAGGGACGTTTAGAATCTCTTCTTAATTATCAAACACTTGTAACTGAGATGACAGGTTTGGATGTTGCCAATGCAAGCTTGCTTGATGAAGGAACAGCAGCAGCTGAAGCCATGAGCTTGTGCTATCGTCACAACAAAAGAAGAAAAATTTATCTTTCTCAGAATCTCCACCCACAAACGCTTTCAGTTGTTGAAACAAGATTAAGAGCTTTTGACATTGATGTCATCATTGGGCCAATAAATGAAGTCGACTTTTCAAACCATGATTACTCAGGAATACTTTTGCAATATCCTGACACTTATGGCAATGTCAATTGTATCGAACAAATTGCAACAGAAGCAAGAAAAAATGGAGTGTGTTGAACTTTCATTTCTCATGAAATATTAATTAACTTTATTCTTCTCAGACTCTCGTATGTGTAGCTACGGATCTTTTAGCATTAACTCTTCTTCGCCCACCAGCTGAATTTGGTGCAGATATTGCTGTTGGAACATCGCAAAGACTTGGAGTTCCACTTGGTTATGGTGGCCCCCATGCCGGCTTCTTTGCTTGTAAACAGAAATTAGTTCGATTGATTCCGGGACGAATGGTTGGCGTGACACGTGATCATGATGGTCATGACGCTTATCGTTTAGCTTTACAAACACGCGAACAACATATCAGAAGAGATAAAGCAACAAGTAATATTTGCACAGCACAAGCTTTGCTTGCGAACATGTCAGCGATGTTTGCAGTTTATCATGGGCCAGATGGATTAAAAGATATTGCACAAAATATTCACAACGCTGCAATTGCATTGAGTTATGGATTGAAACGTGCCGGACATCAACAACTAAATGAAGTTTTCTTTGATACCATAAGAGTAGTTCCAATGGGTTTGACAATCGAAGACATTAAAGAAAGGTCACAAAGGAAACAAATCAACTTGCGCTATGTTCACGATGGTTCTGTGACAATTGCTTTAGATGAAACTGTCAAAACTGGAGATATTGAAGATCTTTTATGGATTTTCAAAGCCGATTCTTTGTCTGACATTCTTGAAGATCCAAGTGCTTTAAATCAAAGCATTTTTAATTCAAATTTTAAGAGAACATCGCCATTTTTAACACATCCGGTTTTCAGTAAACATCACAGTGAATCCCGAATGGTTCGTTATATGAAGCAACTTGAAAACAAAGACATTTCACTGGTGCATTCGATGATTCCATTAGGATCATGCACAATGAAATTGAATTCAACAACTGAGATGATTCCATGTTCATTCCGACATTTCACTGATATTCATCCATTTGCACCAGTTGATCAAGCTAAAGGATATCATCAGATGTTCAATGAACTTGAGAGAGATCTCTGTGAAATCACGGGCTATGATAAAATATCTTTCCAACCAAACAGTGGGGCTCAAGGCGAATATGCTGGTCTTCGAGCAATCAGGGGATATCACGAAGCAAACGGCAATCATCATCGAACGATTTGTTTGATTCCAGTCTCTGCTCATGGAACAAACCCAGCTTCAGCACAAATGGCTGGAATGAGAGTTGAACCGATCAAAGTTAAAGCAAGTGATGGAACTATCGATCTTGCACATCTTAAAGAGAAAGCAGAAGAATTTAGTGAAATTTTGTCATGTTTAATGTTAACTTATCCATCAACAAATGGAATTTTTGAAGAAGGTGTTGCTGAAGTCTGCGAGTTGATTCACAAACATGGGGGACAAGTTTATCTTGATGGTGCCAACATGAATGCACAAGTTGGACTTTGTCGACCAGGTGATTATGGAAGTGACGTGTCGCATCTTAATCTTCATAAAACTGTGAGTGACATTGAAAAGGAATAAATTCGAAATAATCGTTGTTGAACTTGTTACAGTTCTGCATTCCACATGGTGGTGGTGGACCTGGAATGGGACCAATTGGAGTGAAGAAACATTTGGCACCGTTTCTGCCATCACATCCCGTTATTGATATTTTCCATGAACTAGAAGACAATCAAAGTTTTGGAACAATTTCAGCAGCACCTTATGGCAGTTCAGCAATTCTTCCAATTTCTTGGGTGAGTGAAATATTTAATGATAATTCAACTGGGATGTCGATTGATGATAAATCTTATAAATTTTACATTCAATCACCCTAACTCGTTTCTCCAGGCGTATATAAAATTAATGGGCGGACGTGGTTTACGACGAGCTACACAAGTTGCTATTTTAAATGCAAATTACATGTCAACAAAACTCGAACCTTATTACAAAACTCTCTATAAAGATCCAGCTTCTGGTTTAGTTGCACACGAATTCATTCTCGACATTCGAGATTTCAAGAGAACAGCAAATATTGAAGCAGTTGACATTGCGAAACGTTTGATGGATTATGGGTTCCATGCACCGACAATGTCATGGCCCGTTGCTGGTACTCTCATGATTGAACCAACAGAATCTGAAGATAAAGAAGAACTTGATAGATTCTGTGAAGCTTTAATGACAATCAGAGAAGAAATCAGAGAAATCGAAGAAGGAAAAATGGACATGAAAGTAAATCCTTTGAAAATGTCACCTCACACTCAATTCCAAGTCGTTAATTCTGAATGGAATCGACCATACACGAGAGAACAAGCAGCTTTTCCAGCAGTAAGTTTATTGATGTAAACATTTTCAATGTTTTTCTATAAATTATTTTTAATATTTCTTCAAGCCATTCGTAAGATCCGACTCCAAAGTTTGGCCATCGGTTGCAAGAATTGACGATGCTTATGGTGATAAACATTTGGTTTGCACTTGTCCTCCGATATTGCCTGATCTTTACACATAAATCGTGTTCAATATTTTCTAAACATTTTTCTGTTGTTGACGTTAAGTGCAAAATACTTTTGAGTTTATGAAAAATATTTTTTTTTATTGGAAAATAAATTTTTTAACTTTTATTATGAGAATGCTTCCGTCTGTCAATCATTTTCTGAGGATTGCTTTTGGTGGTTGCTATCAACTTTACCGCAGCTTCGTGTCGTTTCGTTTTTTGCATTTTCCTTGAAAATGTTCAATAAAAAGAATCTTTTTTTATCGTGAAATATTTCCACACAAACTCATAACATTTGAAATGGGAAAATCGCAAATCAAGAAGCAAAGGAAACTGGCAAGATGCTGCAAACCATTTTCACATCAAATCATCATAAATTTTTTCTCCCCTGACCGAGGCCTCAATGATATTTAGCCTTGTTGATAGCGACATTTTGATATGATTCAATGGTTAAAAAAATGAACAGCGCGAAGGAGAAATGATGGGTCGTTCATTGATTTCACAGTAAATTGAAATTTAATATCTCGAAACATTTCCAATATTACAGCAAATAACGATGGAGTGGAACTGATAACACAATAAATGGAATGACATTTCACCGCAGACCAGTGCCTGGATACTTGTTGGGTTTTCAATTTATTCCTTCATTCAGACGACTTTTATCTTTAGGGACAACGCAATGCCGCATTCATGTGTCAATTAGAAAAGTTTTCAATTGAAAAATAATTTTTCAATTCGATCTGAGCTTTCGCTTTTGCTTTTCTCGAACGAAAAATAATTGTTTTGACCATTTCGCTGTCAATAACTCGCGAGTTTTCAATTTAAACTTTGTCTAGAAGTTTAGCATCCAATAATATTTTTGATGTCATCAGGAATTTAAATGTTAGTTGATCAACAACATAGTCAATCAATATGTTAGTGATGTTCGATGTAATGTTAAATTACTCAGTCGACTTCTAAAATTGAAATTCCCTTTTAACCCAAATCAAGATTTAAATACAAAACAAGTAGAAGGAAGTCGGTGTTACGTATAACGACAACTGTTATCGAAACTGATTGTGAAACCCACAAATTGCTTATTGTGTTTCATGAAACAATGGAAAAATAAGAACAAACAAACAAATAATCACACTAATTGCATAAATTTAAAAACTTTTAAACAAAAACACTCAGTCTAAAGTAAAATTTAATGTGTCATGATGTTCTTCGAACATTTTTATTCTTTTCTTTTTCTTTGTACATAAAAGGAAATTTTTATCTATAAAACAACGATGAGTTGAGTGGAAAAATGTTTGTCGTAAAGACAACAATTCATCAATATTTTTATCGTTAATTTCCTATCGCTCAAGATTTATTTTCTCTCTGACTGATGGTTTTTACATCAACGTCCTGAGCATTTCACTAAAAAAAATTGGAGCTAAAAAATTGTCACTCTTCTGAGCTATTTTGATCCTCAATAATATTGTACTGTATCCTGGCATTTTGGTTGCTTATCAGTTTTCACCACATTGACGAATATAAATTACTCTCGACGTTATCTGACGTGGTCTCATTCATTGTACTTGATGCTGTAAAAGACTTTGTTGTTAGAAAATTCTTTGTCTAATCTTTTAACGTTGTTTTTGTTGCGACATCACTCTAAAGCTCTTGAAATCATTTGTTCAAAATTATGAATAAACAAACTTGCTTCTTCACAACAAACTCGATTTAATACTAAAAACCGCATCATGAGAGAAATGAAATTTCTGTTTATATTTTTTTAAATTCGATATTTTTCAAACTTCATTGCATTTCCTGGAAAGGAAATTGAATTTTTGTTTGAATGTAAAATGAATTCTAAATAAGTTTTTTTCTTTCTATAAGTGTGACTCTTGCATATATTTATCCCCAACTTTAGTCGTTGTTTAATTATTTCATGACGGAAGTTGGCATGAAGGGTTTCTGTTATTTTAAACATTCCTTTTGTTTGAAAATTTATAAATATTTAAACATACATTTTGTTAGTTTGTCTGCTAATCTCATAAATAATAAATCCAAGAAGATTTTTAACAAAATTTTAATGCGTCAGCACTTAATTTCTTAATCACGATAGCTTGCAAAATATGTATATCAGAGTTTAAAATAACCACAATCTACATACAGACGAGTTTATAAACATGATAAAATTTCATAAAAATTATTTTGGATTTTCTTACAGTATGCTTTAAACATCAGTAATGGAAGGACTAATGAAATTAAATTCGCTGTTTCTTCTAAGAATATTTGTGATTTATTCATTGATAATAACTGCAGTGTCGCTATATTGTGATCAAGCTAAAACTATATATTGTTGCGATGGAAATCATTACAACTGTGTAATTTTGAACTGGAAATCAGTGAGAAACTATGTTTCTTTAGGAAATTTAAAAAACATGACATTGGTTTTGGACGCCAGTTATAAAGAACTTCCATCAGATGTTTTTTCTCACTCCTACAATCTTCAAAAACTAAATGCATCTCACAATCAACTGACCAAAATTGATCGTGAAAGCTTCCAATCCGCCAATAACCTACAAAATCTTGATTTATCAAATAACGAGATATCCAGCATAAGCAACATGGCATTTTTTTATCTCAAAAAGCTTAAAAATTTGAACCTATCGAATAATAAAATTTCAACTTTAAAAAGTGCAACATTTGAAGAATGCGGAAAAACTTTGCTATTTTTAAATTTATCGCATAATCTGTTATCAGAAATATCTGAAGATGTGTTGGACCCATTAACAAATAAGTTTATATCAATCGATTTAAGCCATAATAAAATTGCGATTATTAAATCTGAATCAAGCTCAGATTCGTCAGATAGAAGCCGTTTGATATCATTCAATGAGCTCAAATTGGATCATAACCTTTTGGAAAAGTTTGAATTTGAGTTCGAATCAATTACAGATTTGGATCTAAGCAATAATCGACTTCAAGGCGTTCTTTTGTTAAAAAACAAAACTGTTTTTTACCTGGATGTGAGCAACAACAATCTTTCTGAGTTAAAAGTTGATGGAATTATGGAATTGGAATATTTATTTATTTCAAACAATTACGAAATGAAGAAATTGTTGATTGGGTCTTATTCAAATTTAAATACTGTTGGCATGCGAAATGTTAACTTGCAAAACATCTCAGGAATAAATTTATTAAGAAATTCTTCGAAAATGATTTTTCTGGACCTTTCTTACTCCTATGTTGGTCCACTAAACGTTGACGATTTCTCTGAAATGACCTCGTTAAAAACACTTTTCTTGAAAGCCACGGGAATATCAAGAATCACTTATGGAACATTTTCTCATCAGAAAGAATTGGAATGGTTAGATATATCTGACAATAATTTGGGATTTATTGACTTGCAGATGTTTAGCGGAATGAAAAAATTAAAAACCCTCGACATAAGTGGAAATAACCTCACGAAGCTGGATCTTTATGAATCGTTGAAATCGAAGCTTCCAAGTCTTGAAAAAGTTAAACTTGACAATCCCTGGACTTGCTCGTATCTTGGAAAAGTATTCGAAAGTATGTCTGCTCAAAGCATCATCGTCGAGCCTGTAAATGTTGTGAAGAACTCATCAAATATATTTGGGATCGGATGTCAGGCAGATGATCAGAAATCTATCATAAAATTAAATTCTGATGTCGATGATAAAGTTTCCACAAAGTTGAATGAATTGATCGACGAAATGAACAAAATTAAAATAAATGTAGGGTTTTACCTTTTCTTTATGCGATTGTGCATTTATGCATTTATTCGCAAGTATTCAAAAAATATTCATTTTTTATGCGATTGTGCGCATACTGAGATTTCTAAGTTGATGATGAAAATAATTTTTATCTTAGAGAGGCGTTTCAACTTAGACTAGAAACGCATAAGACAAGTTTTTCACTTCAAATTTTTAAATTAGGATTTTGAAGTTGTTTCACTATTGATTGCACTGAAACTTTCAGAGAACAATCATAATTAGTGAGTCTTCAAAATGTAGTACAACAATTTCCTTATCTCGTCAAATAAATAAAGATATTGTCATTTAAAATTGAAATTTTTTTCTCTTCATTTTTTCAACTTTTTTTTCACTTTCAGCAAATTTTTGTTTCAGGTTTTTTATGACTTATTTTAAAGATATTTTGAATCTGTAAAAAGCAAATGAACACTTTAACTCATCTAGATTAATTCTGTTTTAAATATTTCTGACTTTAGAACATCGACGTCCACTTTGAAATTGTTTACATTTATAATAAATTATAGAAATTCAAGCTCTTGTTGAAAATATGAAAAATATAACATTGGAAAAGCAACAAATTACGACTGATAAGCTTACATTACAAATGAATGAACTTCATTTAGAACTTGCCAAAATGAAACATGAAAACGATAAAAATACTCAAATATCTTCAATAAATAAAGAACGCACTGAAATGCTGCAGACCCAAGCACAAATCCCTGTCGAACAATATTCTGATACACAATTCTTTAAAAATTTTGTTATTGTTTTAATGACTGCCATTATTACTTCGATAATAATTATTCGAATCGTCAAAACAAAAGCATATTTCAGAAAATATATAAGAGAAAATATGAGTGTTCGATATAGGAATTCAGAATCAACATTGACAACAGCATTGAATTCATAAAATGATTAAATATTATTAATTATCAAAAGATTGTTATATGTATCGATTATCTATTAAGCTTATGTAATTATATCTACATGGGTTATGCTTCAATATTTATCCCAAATTACTCACTGAGAATTATAGAAAATTAATAGAGAATAAAATGGAATCAAATCTGTTTAACATCAAAATAATATTTATTAGAGTTGGAAAATGACTGAATATATAATTTCTAATGAATGATATTCATATCTGAATGAAATGACATCATTTAACATCAAATGGGTTATCAACTTCCTTCCAACTTTTCTCACTCACACCAAATTTACTTCACATGACATGAGATACTTACAATTTTCAATTCCATTTCCTTATCGTCAACAACATTTTGCAGTCAAAAAATTGATGAACATAAATAACAGATTCATCCCAGAAATGCCTTTCTATATCTTTCAGAGTCAAATAAACTTTCACAGCTTCTGTAGACAGATGATAGCACCACATATAAACATTTATTCTCCTAACTATTGTTGATGTTACATGCATTCACATACAGTATAAAAACTTTTCCTTCCTTCCACTCGTCGTTGTTGAGAATGTCTCGAATAATATTAAATTTTAAAGACAACTATTTGTGATATCGAATGCAAAGTTTACATTCTTATCATTGCTGAAAGATCTGCATGTTTTACCCATAAATACGTTAATTTATTTGCTCGTTTGAATAACCTCGTTCCTCGAAAATTCGTTCTGACTGTTGAATCATGTAAATTGACACAACAATATGAAGTGTGGTGACAGTTGTTAAGTTGGATATTTTCACTGAAATTGAAGTGATCAGATAACATTCGACATGAGATTTCTCTTGTTTGATTATGCTTTATTCACTCTTTTGCATATTAAGGCAAAAAACGAATGTTTTTCATTCACTGTTGGCAAAAGTTTAGTGATACATCGAATAACGATGAAATAAATTTAAAGATTAAATTTTTTATGCTAATGATGATGATAGAAAGTGATAAAAATGCCGACGCGCGGCATCAAAAAGCTTTTTAATGGATCAATGCTTTAATTTTACTACTTGGCATGGAGTTAAAAAGAGAGAGAAAGAGAAATGAAGAGAAGGGACGATACCTTGTTCGATACAATGTTATCTTGAGCTTATCTCCCAAAAGCACTTAATGACAAATGTTATAAAAATGAATTTAATCTGTTCGTGGCGGTTTATTTCTTTCGTAAGTTAATTTACTTCATCTCAGAGTATATTGAGTAGGAAAGTAGTTTGAACTTTATCGAACAATATTTTTCGTGACTTCTTTACATGAAATTGTCACAGGAAGTTTAAGATTAATAATAAGAGAATAATATTTCATTTGGGTTTTTAAGCAGTTAATATTGCAATGTTGATTCATTCCCAAAATACATGAATTTGAAAGTGTTGAGAAGATTAACGTCATTAAATTTGCATGTTTTTTCATATCAACTTCATTTTGAAAATGTCTCAAGGAACTTGCAACTATACTCGTTGTTTCAACTCAATTTCATTATAAGATATAATGGGAAAGGTTGGGCTGTGATTACGAACTGCTAGTAAAACAAATTTCTTGATAAAGACAATTTAAACAAGTGGAAGCGCAGCTCGCAATATACATTCCAGTAGATTCGAACAGTGTGACTGTTATAAATCCCATAACAGCACGTCTGCGTTTTTCTCCAACCGAACGATATGATAATAAACATGTTAGACGTGAATAAAAGCGACATTAATGTAATCACTAGAAACACATTCTCGCTTCAGCTTTTGTAGCGGGGGAGAAAATTTGAAATTTCTGAAAGTGCGATTATTATTATTAGATATTTGTTAAGTCGTTCAGAATGAGAAAGATATCAGAAGCAGAGTTGCGGAGCAATTTTAAAACACTTGAGAAAGTTTTTTTTCTTTTATTTCATTCATCGTTATTTTCGTTCTTTTATTTAATAAGGAAAATTCTCAGAATTCAGCTATGAAGTTATATTTAATATTAACAATCAAATTTGTCAATCAAAGCGATAACAAAATTTTTAGTTCTTTTCTGCAGACTGCAGGTCGGAAATTTTTTAAAATAGATTTCTCTTTAACTTTTTATCAACTTCTTCAGATTAATTTCAGCTCACAACACAAATTTTGAGAAATAAATGGATAAACAATTCACTAATAACCGCTAGTTTATGAACCATTTTCCTTCCGTACAACAAACTCCTTACAAACACCCACCCACTCATCTTTCCTCCTCTCTTTCCTTACTCCTTCACCCATTAATACGATGTGAACGCGATTTCATTCTTGTTGCTTCTTCATGAGAATCATCTTGAGCAAGTTAAGAGAAGAATGAATGTGTAGTGGGTGGGTGGGGGTGTATAGATGGAAGTGGGAAAAAAGTAAAAATTAAAATGTGCTATCAAGAAAGATAACAAAAATCCCTCCGCCGAAAGAACAAAAAAAGGAACTGCTGAATAAGAGAAAATGAATATATAATTACACATATTAAGATCTTTAGGACGTGATAACGGCATCGAAAATGATATTATACACAACAGAAACATAAGAAACTGTTGTATGTGAACGAAGTGAGATAATTTTTGATTTATTCGAGTCGAGAGCGGGCGAGAAGATGAATTCAAACTCACACACATTTTTACTTATATTGCAAAAGTTTTATTTCCATTTTCTTATCGCAGTCAAACACAACACTCCCGATGGTGATGTTTGCTGCTTCTCTTCCAGAAAGCAATAGAGAGAGTGGGTGAGAAAGCTTCCAGATATAATTCGGATGGTTGGTTGAGCTTTGCTAATGCTTTTGACTTTTATTTCTGTCGACGATTTTGAAGAGAAAAGAAAGGAAACCAGACGAGATAACAGAGAAATTCGCTTTTCTATGTAGATTCACATTAAACATGTTTAATCAGTGGAATGATCGCATTTTTTATTGCGGCTATTTCGAGGATGATTTCGTTTAACTGCAAACCGGGGCGTCGACGAAAGTCTTTCTTCTCTGTTGTCGTATTCGTTTTAATCTGATGATTTTCCTTCTTATCATGTCGAGCACAGTCATTCCAAGATCCAAAAACTTGAACATTATTCTTTATCACTTACCCCTTTGTCGCCTCCCCCCAAAGCAACTCCTTTATGTGAATGAATTGTATTTCTTTCCTGCTATCGCAATACATATTATTGAATGCCCTCGTCGTCGTTGTCGTTGAGTAAAGGATTTTTATGTAAATTTGCATTGAAATCTCCATCATTCTTCTCGCCCCCGATATCTCGTACACAAAGATCTCGCCCCGAAATGTGTTGACTTTCATAATAAAAAATAATTTTATGTATTTTGTGGAGAAGAAATATATATCGGAAAAGTGTATGAGCTTGAATTTTCGCCACATAGTTTCTTATCTGACTTCGACCATTCTTTGAAGGAAAATATATTTTTTATGTGTTTCCACATACGAGTCGCTTGACAGCACCAACAAAACACCACAAACCATTGAAATCCTTTTGAAAGTTTTCCAAAGTCATTTGAACTTAAAAGGAGAATCTTTGATGCTTTGAGATGGAAAATGTTATCGGGAATCACTGTGAAAATACTTTAAGTGATTGCCTGAAATTAAAGATGAATGTCGATAATCATTTGCAGGTGCAGAAGAGACTTGCAGTGCTAAATTATTTGATTCCACTCGAAGTGCTTTTCACAATTCGTTCATGATATTTATTACGAACGCGATTGCAACGCAAGTGAATGCGATTCGATGCATTTATTCACCTTGTTGTTGTTCTCTCGTTTGCCATCGTTTGTTTCAGAACTCTTATCGTTCACTTCGATCTTTATTTTCATTTGTTCTGTGTCTGCTTAACTACAGATTGCTTCAATTTTTATGTTTCGTAAGAAAAACATAAGAGAAAATCTAAATCATCATGTTGAGTGTCGATTCTCGTATTATTAAAGATTTTTGATTTTATTTCGAGAATTTGTGAGAGACTCAAATGATTTGAACAAACCAAACTAACCAACTTTGCATCTTTTGAAAAACTTTCTGTAATAATTTGAAGATTAGTGCGATGATTGGAAACATGTTACCAACTTCAGCATGTTCATGAAGTTCAGTTTCAGAGATGGCTTAAGCTCGACACAATGTGAAACAGTTTCGAGATAAGAATGTCACCTTTGGCGGTCGACACAAAGAAATGCTAATTGGCTGTCATCGATTCTTCTTTATTCAACTTCTTCGTTTTTGATTTCGAGTTGCAAAACAAAATCGAGTTGTAAAACAGTTCTGAAATTTCTTTACACAAAATGTCACAATTATCCAAAAAAATCTTTTAACTTGTCGATAAGACCAAATTATGCAAATCAAGCAGATGTCGAAATAAAAATGAGATCANCAAATGATGTGAACAAACCAAACTAACCAACTTTGCATCTTTTGAAAAACCTTCTGTAACAATTTGAAGATTAGTGCGATGATTGGAAACATGTTACCAACTTCCATTCAGCATGTTCATGAAGTTCAGTTTCAGAGATGGCTTAAGCTCGACACAATGTGAAACAGTTTCGAGATAAGAATGTAGTGGCTGCGGGTGTTTGATAAGAAATGGAGAATAAATACACCCTTTGCCAATATAAATTATCCACATGTAGGTGAAATACGATCCTATATGTTTAAGCGATTCAATGAGATTTCGTTGTTTGCTCTCCATTCGCTGGTATTTGGTGTATAAATTTCGATTTGTAGATTATGTTGAGAAACGTTTGAATCTGATGAGTTGTGGAATGCAAAAATGATGGACATTTCAATAGAATTGATCGAATTCGTTGATATTGCGATGTCACCTTTGGCGGTCGACACAAAGAAATGCTAATTGGCTGTCATCGATTCTTCTTTATTCAACTTCTTCGTTTTTGATTTCGAGTTGCAAAACAAACTCATCGATTAATTTGTTTCAGGATATTTAACAGTTCTGAAATTTCTTTACATAAAATGTCACAAAATTATCCAAAAAAATCTTTTAACTTGTCGATAAGACCAAATTATGCAAATCAAGCAGATGTTGAAATAAAAATGAGATCATAATATGTAATTAAATTTTAATTGACGATAATTATAATTTGTCAAGATGGAGAGTTAAACGATCGATGAAATTTCCATAAAACCATCGTTGTCGGGACATAAAAGAGTCGACACATAAAGTGAATCCGATCTTTGGTGAAATCATGCAACGCAGCACTTTAATCTCCACGCTTGATGTTAAATCGCTATCAGTGGCTGTTTACGTTCGTGAATTGAATTATTACAAGCTTGTTATTTAACAGCTTTACACTTGCCTCCACACCGTAAATTATTTTCTCCAATTACATGCTTTTATGTAAATTCGCGACAGGTCTTGAGGCTTTGAAGAGGCGTTAACATGATGTTAAATGCTTTAAAATGAAGCAGTGAGAATGAAGTTCGTTTAAAATGTAAAATTTCTTATCGTCATGTTACCAAACTTAAGATATGTTCTGCGAACTTTGAGGATTATCATATCCACGAGAGTTATTGGAAATGTATGGAAATTCTTAACTATTAGTCCAATTGCAATCGTTTGGAAAGCTAAGCCAACAGCCAAAGCTAAGCGTCAATTGTGACGACAAATAAATTGCGGTTTTAAAAAATCCATTAGCGCTAATCACTGCAATAAATCAAGATTTTCTTTGAACTGCGAAATTCTTTCGAGCGCCGTTAAAAAAGCGACAAACGTCGACGACCAAATCCAATTTCAGTTTGAGGTGAAAATTTATTTCCGACCGTATTAATGGATTCACTTTTGCATTGAAGCAGATTCGAATGTGCAGCATCGTGAAGCATAAATAAGTGGATTTTCTTCCATTTCTTCCGTATTGGCTTTGGCCAAGCTCAACTTTTTCTTTCTTTCTTCTTTCTTTGTTCTCTCTTACTCACTCACTCACTTCATCTTCGATGCAATTCAAAGAAAATTGGAAATTTTACGAGTCATTTGACTTGGTATTTCATCGTTTTTTCTTCCGTTTGGTGATCAAGAAACAATTCATGAAATTCTCATGACAGTAAAACTGCAGGAGATCTCATAAATGTTCAGCTACCGGTTTTGCTCACTTTACGAGCTGTTTGTGGTAGTGACAGAAATTTAAGTAGCTTTGAAAACAAGAATGTGATTGATGTGTGTAGAGTTTCATGAGATGATGATGACATAGCTAAGAACACAATAAAACATCGAAAGATCGAAATCTGAAATGAAAAGATGGAGAGAAAGACAAAACGTAATATTACGGCACGCAGCGTGTGTTTCTTGTGTCAGAAAATTACGATAATTAATTTCACTGCTTCAAAATTGTGTCGAAATTATTCTCCAAGGAAATTCGAACGAAGTAGTCGTCACTTAAGTGACTTCAATCGTGGCATTTTGCTCATCTTATCAATCGTCATCATCAGTTCTTCTCGCCTTTTGTCTTCCTTTGCCTTCTCTCTCACATTCATTAAGCATTCGTTTTTGTTTTAAGTATTTTTATTACGTATTTTTTGAATCTTGATCACAAAAGATTTTTCTCTGTTCCATCGTCTCAAATGAAATGCAACAACGACGAGTCAGAGCCACCATACATACAATCGAGATTATGAAATGAAGGAAAAGTTTTTTTCGCTTCTTTCTTGCCTTCACTTCAAGTCTTGAATCTTATTTTCATTCCAACTTGGTAAAGCAAATGCAATGCAATGCATTTTTGCTTATCACTCGAAAATATTTCCTTCATCTCGTTATTGTTGTTGTTATTTTGTCTTGAGGTCATCTCGCGAGTGTTGTACTGAATGATTATGTATCCGATCTGTGAATAAATGCCAACAATTCCTGTGAAATTCAGCGAGTTGAGTTTCTTGCACATTCGTTCATTTAATTCTCTTATCAATAGCGCAAGCAACAGATGAGTTGGCTTCAACTTTGTGATGTTCGACGTGTCTATCATAAATCCCTGAAAAGCATCGCAACATTCATAAATTTATCGGCGCTAGAGAAAATTCCATTCGGCGTGCTGATGTGCTTATCATCCGTGAAAGATCTTTCAAAATATTTGTTTTAGTAAATTCAGTGGCGCGATTCAGATTTTCCCGAGACACTCTACAGTTATTTCGATGATAATGACGTGTTCATTAATTCAGATAATTTGATGACAAAATAAATTAATTTCTGAACTTTTCTTATCGCAGCTGGTTGATCGGAAGTTTTAGTTTTTATTCCAATTCAACAGTTGCTTGCGGAACAATTCTTAAAAGGCTTTTAATCATCGGCATTCGATCTCGTTCTTA
Organism: Clunio marinus; assembly: GCA_900005825.1. Classification (NCBI taxonomy): domain Eukaryota; kingdom Metazoa; phylum Arthropoda; class Insecta; order Diptera; family Chironomidae; genus Clunio; species Clunio marinus. Next base: position 1,493,078 of record CVRI01000055.1, read on the forward strand.
GAAATCACAAACCGAGCGATGAGCGCATTGAAAGTCGAACAGAACTCCACCAAAAATTAATTTTCGAGATCTTTTTTTCTCATATTTCAATCAAGTGGCGTTGAAAGCTTCGCTCAATTTGACTTAACGGTTGGACGCGACGAAATGTAGACAAAAAGTAAAACAATGAGAGTAATATCAGCATTTGTTGTAAATTAATGAAGAAATCAAAATGGAAATGAAATTGAGAAGTCGAAGCTGACATGAGTAGAGACAAACGAGTGAAAAGCAAAGTCAAATAAACCAACAAACAACGTGTTACATGAAATTCAATTAAATCGAATCGTAAGAAGAAATGTTTGGTCGTGTAAGAAGAAAAACAACAAAAAGCACGAAAGTAGAGAATAAAGAATCGAAAGTAGCGAAGGAGTTGAGTTTAATCGACAAACATACACACGAAACCGACGGAATCAAATGAAGAATGGATGGAAAATGCTGAAGAAATTAAATCATCGATAAGTTGGGAGAAGAAAAACTTTTCTGAATTTACATCAACTTCAAACTTCCAACAAACATCTTAATTAACATTTTCTTGTTATGTTAGAATTGAAGTGTTAGTTGCATTAAATTTTTACTTCTCATACTTCATAAAATTGTTTTCACGATGCACTTAATCAATTGAATTTTATTGCAATGCAGCAGTTAGAAAAAAGAGTTGAAAAACAATTCCGTGAAGTCAGATAAAGTCGCATAAGAAATTCAATGCCGTCTCAAATATCTTCGATATCTTTGCAGAACATAAAATCGCTAGAAAACAAATTGAACGAAATTAGCAGATCATAATTAATTTTAATGTGCTTCAAATGTGATTCTTATCTCGTTCGCTATTAACTGAAATCGGCTTAGAATAGTTTGCTTAATGCAAATACCAGCACGTGAATATGTGAGAAGAGAATGCAAAGTGTGCAGCAGATAACTTATGCGAGATTAATGTGCAAAAAAGCATGATAATTGAGCTCTCAGGCTAATGATTGCGATTATGTTTTATTTGTTGGCATAAAACTAATTGAAAAGAGTTTTATCTCAAATAGCCCAACGATATGATGCTTTGCATTGTAAAGCATCTGAATTTGCATTTTTCTATCTCCTCTGAAACTTGAATCTTGCATCTTTGTTCAGGTGATTCAAGGAAAGGAATTCAGATTTTCCTTGCAGCTTTAAATTGTTGTTATCTGACGAAGACCAATAAAGAAAATCCTGAAATATTTCAGATAACTTAAAAGATTCCCCAGCGAAAGTCGAAAGATGCAAATTTTATCACTGTAAAGAATGCACAAAGAATTTTCCTTGTTCTCTGAAATATTTTATCAGCAATGAAACTTTTCTTCTCCCCATCGTGTACTTTAAATATTTCTCGGAATCCCGAAAAGTTTGGCGCGCATTGTCAACTTAAATCTGCAGCCAAAATAGATTCGAGTCACGGTATTTACTTAATTAAAAGAACTTTGGTTACTTCTACGGCTTCTTATCGACGAAATAAATGAACATGCAAAGAAATTTTCTAAGCAAGTTGAGTGTGGAAAAGTTTTGCAAATTGATTTGCTCAGACAACGACAATGAATTGTTAAAATTTAAAAATTGAAAGGAATGAAAATGAAGTCATTTGTATGCAGGAAATGTTGTCGCTAAATATATTGTTGTTCGCCTTCCACAATTTCTGTCGCTCGTTTTCTTTCCTTTATGCAAAATATGTAAGAATTAAGACTCATGCTGGGAAATTTATTAAACGCTTAATGTGGTTGCTCATAAAGCAAAGAAATATTTTCCGTTGTTTGTTTTACATTTCCGATTAAATGCTTCTTAAGGAAATTAAGTACAAAAAAGAAGAAGAAAATATTTAAACCGCATTAAAAAAATTGTGAAAACAAACTGCATGTGTGGGAAAAATAAATTTCAAGTGTTTATGATTTCGACGGTATAATAAACTGAAAGCCAAAATGGTTTACTCGTTGCAAGTCTCAACGATTTATGCTAATGCTTCAGCTCGTTATGGCCTGAAAAATCCATTTTCGTAATAGTTTGATTTATGTTCTATCATTATTTTTTATTAGCAGTTGAAAGAAAGTTCACAAGTATCTTAAACCGAAGTGAGATGATGATGAAAACGATTCTGCATTGCACAACATTAAGCTGCGCGATTTCTTACTAGGGAACAATAAAATCCCATAAATCTTCTGATATTTTCCACCTTCCTTAGTCGTTCTCGTTTTCTTTTCTTTTCTCATTTCGCCATTTCTTTATTTTTCTCCACAACTTATCGGTGAGTGAAAAGCGGATTGTTAATGTAACGTATTTTTATCGTGAAACTTTGAGTGTAAATTGCTAGATTTTCATTTCATTACATCGCAATTGGATAAAACTTGAAAGGAAGAGAAAAAAACAGTAAAGCATTTGAAGCTTAAAGAATGAAAAATGCATCACGAATTGGAATGCAACAAAAAACTAAAATAAAAATAGAAAGAAAAGTTCGAATCACGATAACGAAAACTTTTTGCTAGCAAAATAATTTTCTTGTCTGAAATTGTTTTTGAAACTTACTAATTCAACTTTCTTCTTTAAATTTTTTCTAGGAGACGATGAAGAATTTCCTGAAGGTGAGAATGTAGCACCAACACAAAATGAATCGACAACAGAAGAAGCTAATGAAGCTCAATCACCCCAAAGCCAAACATCTAAGTCAACAAGTTCACCAGAGCGTGAACCACCTGTGGAATGTAATTTCGAGATAAATAATCAGACAAAAGTGCGGAGTGGAGAGAAACGACCGCACGACATTGACGTTGATTCAAATTCTTTGTCGCCTATACCGACGGCAAAAATTATGCCAACGTTAAGACTGAATGTAGCTTTAGCATCAGATCCAGCTTCAAATCCAGAAGCGAAGGAACTTCGTAACATTCGAGTGAAAGCTGAAGAAAATAAATCCGAGGATGATGAGATTATGAGTAATCATGAAGACGCTGAAAATATTCTTGAATCTGCAAATATCTCTAAAGCTGCTATGAAAGCTCAACAACAGCAACAACAACTCAATTTAGTAGCACCAAAATCAAAGGAAAATGTTAATAACGTTAATCAGATGTTAGTTAAAAATCTCGAGATGATTCCACGTCCACATGTGTTCATGTGCGAGCCATGTGGCATTCGATTCTCATCATTATCAACACTTGAAGCACATCAGACTTATTATTGTTCACATCGAAAGGATGCTGACGAAAGTCCATCGAAACAAGGATCAGCTGCAGACACAAATGGCAGTGAACCACCAACGAAATCAATCAAAACTGGAAAGCAGTATGCTTGCACTCAATGCTCTTACAGTGCTGATAAGAAAGTTTCACTTAATCGGCACATGAGAATGCATCAAACATCACCAGCTCCAAGTTCAACAACATCAAATGGTGACGAAGCTTCTAGTCAAATTGTCGTGCAACAGTTGATTGGACAGCCAACAGTACCAATCGTCGTTGATCGTTATTGTTCTGATTGTGACATTCGATTCTCAAGCACCAAAACATATCGCGCACATAAGCAACATTATTGCAGTTCACGACACCGTGAAGGGTAAGAAATTTAAGCAAAAGTAAAGTTTCTTGACGTTTTATTTAAAATTTTAATCCTTAGACAACCAACAACTGCCACAAATGCTACTCCAAGTGCCGCAACAACTCCGAAGCCTCCTGGACAAAAATCAGGATCTCAAAGTCCACAAGAAACTCCAAAATCTCCACCAGCTTCTTCCCAGCCGTTCTTAGCGTTGCCGACTAATCCCATTATCATCATTCCGTACTCATTAATTAGGAATGCCAGCGTCATTCCAGGACCATTGTAAGTTAAACTTGGCGTCATTATTTTTTTATTGAAATTAGTAATTAAAATCATCTCAACAGAACAACAATTGCACCAGTTGCTAATCCCGATTCAGCTTGCTTCATTTTTCAAAATGGAACACTTCAACCTATTGCAATGTCTTTAGCACCAAATCCATCATCAAATGCAAATGCTCAACATCATCAAGCAGCATCACGAACGCCAAGTGTTCCACCACAAACTGTCAATGAAACAAAAGTGTCGAAAGCAGGCAGTTCAAGCAATGCTAGTGGTAATCAAACTGGAGAAGTTTTGAAAGCGGTAAATAAGCGCGACGGTAATCCAAGGTAAGTTGAAAATAATAAAATTTATCAAAATATAAATTTTAATAATTTCTTCCTTCAATTAGTCGTGAAACTTCAACGCCATTAGATTTGTCAGTTCGTCGAATGTCGCCTGGTTCGAATTCTCGCGAACGAAGCTTATCACTATCATCAGCAATCTCAGCTGATCATTTTCGAATGGAATTTGATGCAATGATGGAAGGAAAAGAAAATTTATCAGTTAGTGGTGATTCAATTACACCTGAACAAATTGTATGTGCACCTTCTCTACCTGGGAGTCCGCCATTAACCCCATCACCGAAACGTCGTTCACATAGTCCACGTGGTGGAAGTGTCTCAATTTCACCAAACTCATCAACATCTCATTCTCTTCTTATGAGACCGCTGCTACCTGCTGATATAGCATTGCGTTTATCTGATCCATCGTTGAATGTCATTCCACCACAAATGTTAGTGAAGCAAAGTATGGAACTTGCTATGCGATTATCGTCTTCGGGAACGAGCGAGACCACCAACGTGCAACAAATCTCTCCATCACAATCGATAACATCTCCAACAGGCGTTATAACACCCACACCAATACCGCCACAAATGTTTGTTAAGACTGGAATGTCAAAATGTAAAGAATGCAACATTGTCTTCTGTAAATATGAAAATTATTTGGCACATAAGAAGCACTATTGTTCAGCTAGGAATTTAGAAGATGGTGATGGAAGTACAAAGACTTCAAGTCCGCCAAACTCACCACCATGTGTGAGCCCATCTGGTGTTCCTTTAACGTATCAACAATTGATTTGTGTTGCTTGCGGTATTAAATTCACATCGTTGGATAATCTTAACGCCCATCAAATGTATTATTGTCCGAAGAGAAACGAGTTGCAAGCTCAAGTTATTGCCAGTGCCGCTGTTACAACATCACATAAAGAAAAATGTTTGAAATGCAAGACGACGCATGATTTATCACAAGCTTGCACTATTGCTGGTCAAGGTGCTTACAAGTGCCCGATATGTGAAGTTATCAGTCCAAATTCATCAGAAGTTCGAAGACATATGGAGACTCATGGTGATGTAAAAGCTTTTAGATGCACAATTTGTAGATATAAAGGCAATACATTGAGGTAAGAAAAATAGAAAAATAAAAGATTTCTTATTTCTTATTAATAATAATTTGTTATTGATAAATCAACAGAGGAATGAGAACTCACATTCGAATGCATATCGACAAGAAGTCAGGCGATGTCAATGAAGAAAATTTCATTTCTTGTATATTGGATGATGATAGAACTGAAATTCCACCAGCGAGTGCTGTTAAGACGCCATCACCAGAGATCCAAGAACAACAGAAGATGAATGTGATAAAGATGGGACGATTAATGGTTAAGTCACCAGTTGAAGATGTTCCAATTCAAAATGGAACTTTAGAGTCGAGCTCAGTTAGTGAATCAAAGTAAGTTTGTATATGAAAAATGATTTTCATTGCTTAGTATTAATGTAAAAAATCTTTTCTGATTATTCACAGCTCGATAAAGAAAGAACCTGAAGAGTCTTCACAAGAAGACAATGCAAAAGAAAATGAAGTTAACGATGTGATTGATGAACCTTCACTTATCCCTGAAAATGTCATAAAAGTTGAGTTGGATGACAAAGAAGCATCGTCATCACCAACAATGCAATCGGAATCGCCACAGCCACGTAAACAGTCACAACAAAAAATTGTTCTAGCACCTCCGAAAATTCCTTCGCCATCTGAAGCATTACGCATGCATTCGCCAGCTGCCAGTGTCATTCATATTCAAAGTACGACTCCTCCAGTTATATCACCGAATGGCTCAAGATATTGCACAAATTGCGACATAAGTTTCAATTACGCCCACACATTTCTCGCTCACAAGAAATTTTATTGTAAAAAAAAAGTTGATCGACCATCAAATGGACCATCACCAAATGCTTCAAGCAACGTCGTTGTGACGTTAGCAGCTGAAACTTCGGTTTTGTAGGCAGAACTCATTGAGAAATGGCGCAAATACCAGCACATTCTCAATGCTTTGACAAGATCTTTTGGAGAAATTTTACATTAAAATGAAACAAAGACTAACGATGGTATACGATTTACAACAATAATTCATGATGAATCATCGGCAAAAACTGCTGATGGAAAATTTAAAAAAGATGTTGATAACATATAATTAAATACAAAGTCATGGCTATCTCTGAGTTTATTGCCGCATTCTCATCTCACTCAAACAGATTTCGACTTGACATTATCTATTCTCAATAGAAGGAAACAAATCGTGCTAATCACATTGCCTGATTCGAGCACAATAAATTGTAATCGATTTGATGATATAAAAAATAAGAAAAAAAAAGGATGAAACTCTGTGTTATAAAATAATCTTAATCGTAGTTAATAATCAAAAAAGAAAAAATTGAATGAAAATGCTAAATATTTAATCTTAGATATCAATTTTGAAACCGAATGCACCCAAAACTTTCAAAGATTTCTTTTCCATTTTCATTTGTTAAACATTTGCTTGTGCAATATTAAAGTTGGAAGTTTCGCTTTGAATTTAACAAATATTTCGGATTGTTTTTTGTTGAAGAAGCCAAAGTTTAAGTTTAAATAAATTAGGTGATAAATTTCTTTTAATAAAGGAGAAGAAAAATTATGGTCGAATAAAGAATTGAAAATTAATTTTTCAATTTTGGTAGTTCAGTGTCGACGACATTTTTTTATGCAAAAGACTTTATCTCCAGCAGCAGTTTAATTCAATTCAATCACATTCCGATAGCTCAACATAAATTAATTTAATGACACATAATCTCGAATTTAAATCCACTTTTTAAGCCATTTAAGCATTTTAACGTTCAATCACTGATGGACGATAAACATTTCCGCTTTCTGCAATAAACTTGTGAAGAAAAAAAATTAAATCAAGAGCCAAATCTTATGTTGGCCTTTTCGGTATATTTTTTCGGCAAACAATTAAAATCATAAGAGTTATCAAAAAAATGACAATAAATTAAAAAAGGAGAACATTTGTGGAATCTGGGAAAATAAAAAAAAGAACAAAATAATTAAAATTCATTGATTTGTGAAATTCATTTTTATTGTCATCTTTTCAGAAGAAACTTTTTATTTACAGTGAAAATCCTCTAATCATTTTATAAAACAGAGAACATTCAATGCGCTTCGACTCAATCAGAATGAAAGGAATCATCCTCCATATGACTGTTTTCGGTAGTGTCAGAACTGTCACTCCCATTCTCGATATCTTTTAAAACTCGCTTCTTGTACCTTGCATAAGCTTCACCATATCGATTGACATCGCAATAATCGAGATCGTCTTCAAAACTAAAAGCCTCTGAGTCAACTGAATAAACAAATCCATTTTCATCCTCTTCATCAGATGATAGATCAAAGCCAACGTTAATATTGTTCATGGCCTTTCGCATTTCACGCTCGCCAATGCTTCCATTATCAGATAATTCTTCATCTGGATAATCATTACGCCAATTATCCTCATCATTCGAATCTTCATCTTCATTTTCATTTTCATCTTCTGAGGAAGAATTGACTAAACGAGGATGAGAGTAAAGATAGTCGTTGTATTCCAAAATACTGTTTTTGAGGAAAAAGAAATAAAATTTTAATTCTAACTTTTTAGATTTATTTTTTAAATAATCCAATACCTGCATTGAATGATCATCACCAAAGATAAAATCAGAAAAAAAGAAATGATTCAACTGAAAGCAAGGTATTGAATCATTTAAACAATCAACGATGTTATCAGAAATAAATTTATTCTTAAATCAGACTTTTTTTTTGTGATACAGAACAAAATGCTTTAAATATAAGTCGGAATATAAATGGAACAATTAGTCTAACATTGAGACAGATACTTGATTGAACATTGTCATAAGAGTTTACATATACGCGTAATATGAGCAATAAACATCTTCCAATAGCACCAACCTTAAGTCATTCAAATCTAATGAATCTGGATGTTGAAGAGGTGACGTTGGTGATACAGCAACATAAATGTCATATACGTAAGGTTCTTCGGCTGTTTCATTGAAAGAAGATGTCGATTGTCCTGGATCTGATGTTATTGAAGATGTGTTTTGAGTATTATTAGATACAACGTCCTTTTCTACGTCGACAATCGTGAGATTTTTATCAGTCGACTCTTCTGTTGATTCATTAAGTGCTCGAGTGTAATTAACAATCTTGAAACGATTTTGTTGTGATTTTTCACGGTTTTCATCAATTCTTGTTTTCACATTCGGAACTTCCCGCTTTTTTTTGACAATATCTTTGGCGTCTTCTTTTGAAAGCTTTGCTATGTGTTCTGTAAGATTTGTGTCCTGAAATTTTTATATGTATTTTAATAACTTTCCAATTCCTATATTATTCATTTTCTTACCTGATTCACAGTGCCCGCGAATTTTAAGACAGTGGTCGTTTCTACTTCCAACAATGAATTTTCTTTGTTATCAGTCTTTCGTTTCTTACAATTTAAAACAAATGCCTCATGTGGATTGTCGGAAATGTGTCGTTTCATGCGAATTATTGCTGACATTTTGAAATATTGGTGTTTATATGAAAGTTGTGATTTCAAAGATTAGTTTTCTATACTTTAAACAAATTTAAGGTCAGAAAAACTGTAAAAAGAACGCTTCTTAAATATGAAACTTTTATTTGTCAGTTCCAAATATTGTTTCGTTAAGTTTCGTTATAAAATACACCAAAAGGATTGGTCACAGAGGGCGCACAAAAAGTTTGAAAATTCTGTACGTTAAAATAAAGTTGAAAGAAATTGATTTCTTAAAATATCGGTTTAAGTTGTGATAAAGCAACTTCATCCTTAATGTTTAATGATTCTAGCTGTTGGAGATTTGAAGAAGTTTACATTTATTCTTAAGGCAATTGTAAATCAAATGCTGCATTTCCAAACAAGAAGTTTCATTTCGTTACTTGTCTGTCTGGCCAAAAATGTTGTGAACCAAATTAGAAACTGAATCAAAACAAAATTATTTTTGCAACGATAAGGCAATTAAAATATACAAATTTGAAGCTTTTTAAAGTTAATCTGCAATGCCTTTCTGTCATGTGTGTGTAAAAAGTGATAATGAACCATAATTTCAATCTCAAACTCAACTCATGGTGGCGAGAAACTTGAGAAAATGTTTCATAAATTAATGTTAAAGAAAATATTTTTGTTTTTGTTAATTATAAGTTGTTTCTTTCTTCTGTTTCTCTACTTATGGACCTCATATTCATTAAGCTTCAAAGAACGCTATATCCGACCAGGTAAGATCAAAATTATCATAACAGTGAACATATTTCCCTTTATTCAACGCACACCCAAAAATTATTAATCGATAAATTTTCTGTTACGCACACGCTTGAGAAATAAATATTTTATAAGTTGAAATGTATCTGTCTTGATAGAAAACAAGAGTCTAATCCATCACGTCCAAATTACTCTTCAAGTATACATGAAACTCCAGTAAATCTATTTATATATTTTTAGATAACTTTCTGCCTTTATTTAATACGAGAACAACTAAAAATAAATACGATTTTGATGAGAATATTGTGGTGATCTACAATCGAGTTCCGAAAACAGCATCGACCAGTTTCGTCAATTTGACGTATGACCTATGCAGGAAAAACCATTTTCATGTACTTCATATTAATATAACGGGAAACAATCACGTTTTATCGCTGCCCAATCAGATGAAGTTTGCAAGAAATATTACAGCATGGGTTGAAATGAAGCCAGCATTTTATCACGGTCATATGGCCTTCCTCGACTTCTCAAAGTATTTTTTCTCAATAAATTTGCTAAAATTAAATTTTTGTATTTAGAAGTATTTTTTTAAATATTTTAAGATTTGGAATGCCAGAAAAGCCTCTGTACATAAACATTATTCGTAAACCATTGGATCGACTGGTATCTTATTATTATTTCCTTCGTTACGGAGATGATTATCGGCCTCATCTCGTGAGACATCGAGCAGGTGACACAATGAGTTTTGACGAATGCGTGAAGCTGAAAAAACCAGATTGTGATCCAAAAAACATGTGGCTACAAATACCTTTCTTTTGCGGTCATCACGCTGAGTGCTTCGAAGCTGGAAGTGAATGGGCACTCGAGCAAGCCAAGAAAAATCTAGTTAATGAGTATTTCTTAGTTGGAACTACCGAAGATTTAGGTGATTTTATAGAGATGCTAGAGTTATCGTTACCACGGTTGTTTCAAGGTAAACTTTTGAAATAATTCTATTCATAAAAGTTGCATGACAACTTCGTTTCCGTTTTTTTTCTCTCTTTTATCAGGGGCTGTTGAGTATTTTAATAAATCTAACAAATCACATTTACGGAAGACAAAAGGCAAAACAAACCCACTACCTATTACCGAAACAAAAATTAAAGACTCGAAAATTTGGCAAATGGAAAATGAACTTTATTACTTTGCACGAGATCACTTTTATTTTATTAAAAACAAGCACATTAGCAATGGAAAGAAACAAGATTTCATGTATGAAAAAATTAAGCCAGGACCTGTTATTAATAAGAACTAGCAATATTTTGAAAAAGACATAATAAATAATAAAAATAAAACTGAAATTCTATTGCTTTTTTGTACTTAATCATATGAAAATAATATGTTTAATCAGAGTTCAGAAACTGGATAATGAGTAAGGAATCTAATAATTATAGTTGACCATGACTGTTGTATCGTTGCAATAAGTGGCAGTTTTCAACAGATAATAAAGTTGCGCACAATCATGAAAATTAGAGAGAATTGAATTTTAATGTTAAGTAAATTTTATTCCCTCTCTTGAATCGTTTACACTCTCTTACACGTAAGACTTTTACTCAGTTTTTGTGTGAATAAAGCTCCGATTGAATAAGTGTCGATATAAAACAAAAGACTTGAAGCGAAGAGACTTCAGTTTGTAAAAATTGTTTGGTGATAAAACTTGTCCAATAATTAGCAGCAGGCTCTTCGCATTTCTAATAGTGGGTGGATAAATTTTTACTTAGTGAAATAAAGATAATTAAAGTTTTATTAATTTGTGAAAGAATTATAAATAAATGTGAAGTTTCTTTTTGAAAGCTACCAATTTGGCTAGCTCAAGGTCAAAATGCTTTACCACGTTAAAGATTTCATAACGTTACATCTCTCATGAGTCGCGACTAAAGTAGTGCGATAAACTCTCCTTTCGGATATTGACAAATCTTCATTAATATCTTTTTTGGAAAGAAATGAGTCGCGTTCATGTTGTTCCTAATGTGCAGTTATTTTTGAGAAGATAAAACTGAATTTCTCTTGAAAATGATTTTGTCTTGAATGAGATTTTGTAGCAGTTAGTGGAGAGACATTTGAGATTGAAAAAGATCATCGTTTCTTGCTTGAAACTTCCTATTTAGTGAATATTTATCTAGATGACGAACACCATGAAAAAAGATTTTATTTCATAGTTTATTCAAGCTTATATTGAAATGCAAATTATTTTTCACTAAATGCTTAATTTTCAAGAATGATGAATAATTTAAAATGTTGAAGAATAAAAATAAATTTAGTTTCATTACTTATTGATTTTCGAGATTTTTCATCACTAAATATTTTCACAGGAAGATCGTGAAGTGTTTACAGTGATAAAGTCGATTGAAAATTAATCATCGACAAAATATCTGAGATAAGATCGTGGAAACCACCAGCTGATTATCAATTCATTAACTTCCTACTGCTTTTTGACAAAACAGAAACCGAAAAGTTCTTGAGGTGAGTTTAATTTTTGTGTTATGGTATCAGCGTTCAATAAACTCACAGCTGACGATTTTCTTGTGCCGCTTTTCTCATGGAATTTCACACATATTTGAAGGATTGCAAATGAACATTGACCGCTTGTTCGTTGACTAATAGCTTGTGATGACATAATTGTGATATTATCCTCTCGTGTTTATCTTAAATCATTTTTTATTTCAATTTTTAATCACATTGCACTCAATTAAAAAATATTTTTCAATTCAGAATTTATTCATTTCATGCTTATCAACAGCAAAAAACAACAATTAACGCACATAAAAACAATTCTTTCTTCGACACAAAATGAAAAGCTGAAAATAAACATCAACTTTGCAGTTTGAACTTTAAAATTTATTCACAAATCAATTCGGTTGTTATTTCATTACTTAATGACGAGTCGTTTGCTTTCATGATAGGCAAGAAACCCGAAGGCAAAGCTCATTGTCATTCTACTGCAATTTCTGATGCAAAAAAAGAAAATA